>CM074737.1:129343475-129615975 GCA_037367245.1 Phrynocephalus guinanensis
CCTAAAAGGCCAGCCCTTCCAAACAGGAAAGGAACAATAGCTACTCCCCCTTTTCCTTCTTGTGCCTGCTTTGTTGCTGCCCTTCTATTTCTTTTGTCCCTCCTGGGGTCCCCTCAGACTCACAGGGGTGTAAACATGAGTGCAGGAACACCACCACCCCCCAAATTGTCAAACTCTTCCACATTTTTGCCCCAGTTGCACCAACCAGAATACAGTAGTTACTTCTTCCAATATGGAAAAAAAAACAAAACAAAACAACCCCACTCGTTGGAAACTTTTTATTTATTTATTTATTTATTTTTACAACTTATATGCTGCCCACTACCCAAAGGTCTCTGGGCGGCTTACCATCAAAAGAATTAAAAAACCGTTAAAACATAAAATATCAATCAATAATTAAAACAATAATAAATAAATAAAAAAAACCTTACCCTAAAATCATTACGCTAAAATTGCCATCCCTGGAAACTTCATTGTGGGTCTGGTTTGGTTTGGAGCAAAATCTACCAATTGCTAACACAATGAGGGACAGAACCTTGGTTTCTTAAACAGAAGCCAAAAATAAATAAATTAAAAGAAAATACTTTTTTTTAAAAAAACCCTATGGGAGAAACTCCTGCTATGAACCCGAGACTCACACCAGTGGATTTATGGCTGTGGGTGGAGTGACGGCATACCAGCCACCCTTCTATTAAAACCATTACTGATGACTTTTGTGTGTGTGTTGTTCCTGTGTAGGAAGGATTTCCAGCAGCCCTTACTCACCCTGGGCCCTAAGGCAAACAGCTGTCATGAGAGGAGGGCAGATGTCAACGCGCAAGGCCAAAGCTGATGGCCGGTTGCTTGGGGAATCATCGGTACCTCTGCACCAGTGCCTGGGAAAAGTTAATTCTCTGGACTACAACATCCCAAATATTCTGGGCAGGCTGGGGATTCTGGGAATTATCCTCCAGACCCCTTAGCTTTCCTAGATCTGATGTTGACTGTGACATGAAAGACATATTTGCTCAAGTTGTTTTATGGTGCTGGCAAGTTTGGGAGATGTAATCAGCTCTTGGTCACCCTGTCATGTCCCTCCTTTCCTGGAAGTAGCAGCTCTGAGGGTAAATCATCGGCAAACTATGAGTCCTCAGGTGCCTTAGGAAACTGTAATCCCCTACTCTCTGCAACCGACACCTTCTAAAACTTCCAAGATGCCAGACGAACAACATGAAAAAGTATAAAATCAATATGCATCTGGAATGTAGGCAAGACTCAAATTCAGCTTGGATCAGCAACCCAACCACTTAGATCACAAGACTGGGTTTCCAGCAGTTACCCAAAAGAACACCACTTGGTTGGTAGATATCACTTGGTTGGTACGTCTCGTGGGAACCCATGAAAGGGCCTTCTCGACTGCTGTGCCCAGACTCTGGAACTCTCTCCCACTAGAGGCCAGGACTTTCTTGTCCTTCTGGAAACAGGCAAAGACCTTTCTCTTCAGCCAAGCTTTCCCTGAATGATGGACTACCATGTGCATTTCTATAGATTCACATAGACTTTATAACTACTTATAACCATGTAGCTTTAATGTTATTGTACATTATTGTACAATTACATTAAAGCTACATGGTTATAAGTAGTTATTGTACCTCCCTATTTTTGGTATTTTTGCGCCTCTGATCCTCATGTTTGTTTCTTGTTTTCTTGCTTTTAAAGTGTACACCGCCCAGAGTTCCGTTCCGGAAGATGGGGGCGGTATATAAATGTAATAAATAAATAAATAAATAAATAAATAAATAAATAAATAAATAAATAAATAATGTTGTCTTTATAATGCTGTAAGATGACCCTCAATTCCTTGTTCTCAAATACATGAACATGTCTTAATTGTACTGGACTGTATATTGTCCCTCATTACTGTAAGCCGCCTTGGGTCCTTTTCCAAGGAGAAAGGCGGGGTAATAATACTCTAAAATAAAAAAAACAAATAAATAGATCAGGGGAATGCTGTGGACACGGTATATCTTGATTTTAGCAGGGACCACAATAACTGCCTTGATGGCCTTGTGGATGCGTTTGTCAAGTGTAGGCTGAGCACTGTTATTATGAGGTGGGTTTGGTGCTGGTTCTAGTGCCCCGGAATGCTCCGGATTTCTGTCCTGGTCGAGGGGTGTTTGATATCTTTCTAAATGTTTTGGATCAAGAAGGGGAAGGGAGCCTGGTCCGATCTGAAGAAGACGTAGAACTGGAAAAGGTAGGCAATACTTCAGAAGCCAGACTCAAGATTGAAGGCAATTGTCATGGAGCAAGTTGTTTTTTTTGCTGGGATGCCAGATAGTCGGATCCAAAGGAATAAATTCAAAATCATCAAGAGATTTTGACTAAACCTTAGGGGGGGGGAAAACTCCACAGCAGCGGAAGGAAGTATGTTTGAGAGGTCCGGCAGCCACCTCCCATCGGCAGGGACCTGGACCTGGGGTCCCCTTCCACCATTTTGCAGTTCTACCGCTGACCTCTTCAGCACAGCAGAACCAGACGGCACGCGACTTCCTGAATCATATTCCCTACTTATTGGCAAATATCACATCTTTATATACTCCCCTTTAAAAAGGAAAACCCACCACACACACACACACAATTACTGTAAAACAGTCCTCTGGGGAAGAGGTAGAACTTTTGATTGGTGTTTTTACATGGTTGGATGGGGCTAGGGAGGCAGAGATAAAACAGCTGTCACAGCCTTTGGCCAAGTGGGTAAACCCCCCCCCCGGCAACATCGGGTTTTTTAAAAATTTCTTTCTTTCTGAAAAACAGGCTGGTTTTGAAGCTAATACCCAATCCGTAGTCCTGTTCCCCACAACTAGGAGAGGCTATTAATCATTGGGTGTGCACTCTGCACATGGTCGAGGGCGAGCAAATTTCAAGGCTTTGGGATATATTGTAGAAACTCAAGTTCCATTACCTAAAGAACCCTGCAATTAAGGTAAAACCTGTTACGACTGGGCCTTGGGACACCCAACCATTGCATTTAAGAATAAGCAAACTGCAGATGTTCAGCTCAGCAAGTTGTGTGTGTGTGTAGAAACATACAAGTTCCATTTCATAAAAGGGGAATGCTGAGAACCAGGTAGAAAACTCATCCATGGTTCAGGGAAATAAGAGAAACTAGACGCTTGTGGTTCTTCTCTCTGCTGCTGCCCGGGCTAGCACAGCCTGGTTCAATCTTCCCCTCTCTGACGCTCAGCTTCCTCGCCACCCACAGGGATGGCATTACTCATGCACCACCCAGATGACAAGTTGCCCCACCCCGTTGCCAAGAAAGCCACCAGGAAGTTCCTGGGCCAGCCCAGAGGCCTTCAGCATGCCCACCTCCAGGTGGGTTGGAGCTACAGGCTGCAGGGGAATCGTTCCAAACCTACCAGAACCGGGCCAAGGAATCCAGTTCACAAAGGGACTCAAGAAATTTAACAGAACTTGGTTTGGGTCACCAGCCCCCCCCCTCCTGCCCCAATCAGCTTCTGTGAACCTTCTGCGTGCCCCTTTTGTGAACTGGACTCCTTGGTCAATTTCTCTCTTGGTTCCAAGTTCCATGTGGGTTAACAAAGCACTACGCCCTTCCACTGTTAGCTTCAGGCTCAGGTACAACCATGGCACACACACACACAAACCATCCCTTATGTGCCTTCAAGGCACCGGCAACTTGTGTCATGTGAGATGTTCAGTGTTCAAGGATTGGTCTCTGGATCCCACCACCCCACCCTCCCGAGCTTCCCCGGCAGAACAAGAGTGTGGAGTGTGGATCTCACATTCTCCCTCTTGGTGTGCTAGACCACAATGACCATCATCCCCAACCAGCAAATAGGCTAGGCTGCAAGAAGCTCAGTTCTAGTCTAGTTTGACTGGACAGCTCCCAAGTGGAGGGAGTGCTGTAATAATATTATTCCCCCCACCCACCCCCCTCCTGCACAGCAGCAAAAATTCCACTGAAGCCAACTCTCACCATCCAGCAGAACTGATACAAGGCCTGGAATGATACCAGCAGAGTCGTGATCCATCCCCACACTCTCTTTAGGGCAGGAAACATTCTTCACACACGGTTCAGGTCCCCACAGGTTTTTCAGCTGTGCAGGAAAAAGCTGCGCCTCCATCTGCAGGGTATCCATGACCCTCATTCCCTGCACAGGATGTGTTGCGGGCACAGAACGAAGATATGCCAATATGTGCTTCTGGACTACCACTCCCAGAATTCCAGGGCTAGCCCCCCTGGGGAATTCTGGGAACTGTAGTCCAAAAACACCAGATCTCTCCACCTTCCGTACAGGGTCAATTATTTGTTGGGCAGGGTTTCCGTGTTGCGTGTTTAGGGTTGGACTTAGAATCTGTGAACTGGACTCAAGAGTGCACTTGCCCACTGGTGCCAGCCTGAAGTGTCATTTACTGTATATTATTTATTTATTTTAGAGTATTTTTACCCTGCCTTGTTAGGATCAACAGGAGGAAAGCCATGTAACAATGGGGTTGGGGGGATAGAAATGGAGCAAACAACTAGCTCTGTAGCCAACAGGAAACACTACTAACCTACAGGACCATCTGGAAGGTTTATTTTGAATGTATTCAAGAGGGTCATGAGATCTGGTCCTTCACCCTACCCCAATGCTGTAATGCACTGTACCCCATGGGGACCGCCGCCCCCCCAATGCAATTGGTAGAGATCAGGACATTTAGATTTTAAGATTTATAGCCCAGGATAACTGAATAGGGCCAGGTCAGAACAGACCGACCCCCAAACAGCTGTTAAGAAAACCTCCTGTTCACAGCAATATGCATTTGTTTAATAACAAAAAAACTGGAACTATTGTAGAACAATATTCTCAGACATATATATGTATATATATCTCAATCATTGTAATATACAATACAAGGATGATTCTCAAGAACCTGAGAAGTTATTTGGAAGCGATTCATGTTCTGCTTGTTTTAAAACAAAAACAAGAACCAAAGAAGTTCGCCCCATTTGAGACTTCAAGCGCCCTCCGAGTTCCTTTCTGAGGCTCTGGGTGCGAGAGACGCCCACGGCCGTCCTGCTTCTGACTCTGCTTCGCCTCCAACCAAAGAGAGGCCTTACAGCCATTGTCCGGACCAAGTCTGTTGTTCGAAGGGGAGAAGGGCGCTGTGCCAGGACACCCTTCAGGGCACCCGCCTTTCCCCTGCCTTTGGAGGGATGAAGAGATCAGCCGGCTTCTCCCAAGCGAGGAGAGACTTGTCTTCCAGTCCAAAGCGGCTCTCAGCGGCACAGGATCCGATCACCCGGGTTGACACAAGACGCCTGAAAAGAAAAGGGATGCATCAGAACCCTGTTGCCACCCCCTCGTTTGTGATGCACCATTTGTTAAGAGGCAAATACGGACTCCGGCTTCAGGGAGATGCCCTAAATGCCAGCTTGCGAGCGTCACAGAGAGTTTCAGGCTGGAGCCAACTCCTCTCCGGAGGATTCCTGTGAGCTCCGGAACTGGCATTCCTGTGAAGCGAGAATGCATGGCCTTTTTCATGAGTCACAAACCACCTGCTCATGGGTGTTGCTGTGCAGCCATGCCTACTCTTTTGCCATTGGGTTTTTTTTTTTGAGGGGTTGTTTAAAGAAAGGAAAAAGAACTGAAGGCAGAGGGAGAAAAGGAGGGCTGTCCTTCCAGGAAAGACATCAGTTCTAATCACTCCCATGTGCTGGGCTAAATAAACTCCTGGAAGAGGGTACTGGGAATTGGAAGTTCCAACACATCTGGGGGTGCAGCCCAGATGTGTGGGGGGGGGAGGTGGAAACAGAGATAAAGATCAAGGCATCAGGATGGGGCGGGGGCTCGGGAGCTGAGTTCCAAAGGGAACAGTGAACCCTTTAAGGAGGGCGCAGGAAATAAAGGGTGCAAGAAGGGGTGAAAAGGAATCCCTGGGCAAGGCTGGCTGACACGGAAGTACGGGAGAGGCAAGCGAGCTTAAAACCGAGTCCGCGCGTGTTCCGTCTCCCAGCCACTGCAAAAACACGTCACCCAGAAACACCCGGAGACAAGGGGAAAAAATCAGGAAGGCGAGCGACTCTGGAGATGCCCCGAAACGGGATGGAGGGAGCCCGCGCTCGACGCGTGGGTGGCGCGTCCATGCGACCATTCAGACGACCCAAGGAGATTCTCTCCCACCCCCCCACCCCCAATCAAGCCTCAAAGCGAAACTGAACCCCACCCCACCTCCGGGGTGGTGGTGGAGAGGCTTAAAAGATGAAGATGTCCCGGAACCATCCGCAGCCCTTCCCTGCACGTCAGAACGCATCAGCTGAGACCAGACTTCATCCCTGGCGCGCATCACCACCACCACCACCACCACTCGCCACCCCGACGCCGGGAAACCCGTGTCAGGGGCGAAAGTCTAGCTGAGCTCTCTCTCTCACCTCGGGACCGGCTCCGGCCGGCTCGTCGGCCCCCCGGGACGGGGAGGTCCCGGCGGCGCCCAGCGGGTGCTGCAACTCCAGCTGGAGGTCCCAGATGTAGTCGATGACGTGCTGGAGGATCTCCACTTTGGAGACGCGCCGGTGGCGGGGCAACGTGGGCACCAGCGCCGCCAGCCTCGAGTAGCAGCCCTTCATATCCATCAGGAGGGAGGCGGCGGCGGCCGCTTGCTCCGGGCACAAAGGCAAACCCCGAGGGGGCGGCGGGCTGCCTGCCCGGGACAAAGAGACGCTCTGCTCCGACAGGCACCGGGGCACCGGCTCGCCCGCGCCCGCGCCCCCGCCGCCGGCGCCCAGGCGCACGCCTTTGAGAGCGCAGCTCGGCCCGGGGGACACGGCGGGGACCGCGGCGGAGGCCACCTTCATCGCGGGGAAGACGTCGGGTTCAGACGAGACGGAGAAGACACGCGTCTGCCGTGCGCGCCGACGGAGTGCTGCCGCTCGCACCGGGCGAGCGGGACCGGGTACTTGTAGAGTCCGCGGCGGTGGGCGTGGCCCAGCGGCTTCCGAAGCGGCCAATCCCAGGGGCGCTCGGAGGGGAAGGGGCGTGGCTCCCGCCGTGCTCGCCCTTTCATTGGTCTGAATTGAATCCCGGGAGGGAGGGAGGGAGGGAGGGGCTCCTCTTTATTTATTTATTTCCACCAAAACTGGGAAGCTATATTGGGTGTTTTTCTTCCCCCCCCCCTCAAAAAATTCCGTTTTTGTCTGTTTTGTTATCTGTAGGGGTAGTTTTTTTTTTCTTTCTTTTTTTTTTTAAAAAAGAGAGATTGGGGAGAACTGCAGGTGGATGGAGCCCCGGGGCATTTCATCTGGGGGAGAAAAAAGGAGGAGGATGAAAGGAATGTGGCAGGCACTTGAAAATAAATAGTTTTTAACGACAACTTTGACACTTTCCTCTCCTCCTCTTCCTCCCCCCCCCTTCCCTCTCACATTCATACTCGGAAACAAATGCGCTCTTAAAATCCCTTTTATCACCTCCTCTTCCGCACCGCCACCCCTCAAGCACACCGGATTTTATTTCACTTCCCCCCCTCCCTTCCCTTTGCAAATTACTTTTCTACACTGGATGCATTCACACACCTTCGCTGTGCAGATGTTAAGCTGTTCCAGAGGCAAATGAGATGATCACGAATTCTGCCTCCCCCCCCCTTTAAAAAAAAGTCCATCTGTTCCCCGCCGGCAACTGCTGGAGGCGCCAGCTTTGGTCTCCTCCTTCTCTTTATTATTATCATCATCATTATTGTAATTATTATTATTATGATTATTGGCAGTTACAGGAGAATGGGGGGGACCTGTTGTGATCAGTTTGTTCTCCCCCAGTTCCATTAAGCAGAAACCAAGAGCAGGCCTTGAAAAATATTTTTATTCTGCTTCAGTTTTGGGTCACGGCTAAGGAACCGGGTTTGATCGAGGGGCATTCCTTGTTACTCCTGCTTTCTCGGTGCACGCCTCTTTCCGACGAGGGATTCACACGTCTGTATTGGACGCGCGTTGACATTGCATGCAAGGTTTCCACCGAGGTGTGCGTGCTGAATCGCGGCCAAGGGTAACCCTGGTGCAAACCCACGATTTTGGGAGGGGGGGTGAATTCCAACATCCCATGGGTCCTTTTCCAAGGATAAAGGCTGGGTAAAAATATTCTAAATAAATAAATGAATGCATGAAGCGCGAAACAAGAGGCGGAAAAGCAGCTTTTCTATTTAAAAAACCCGCTTTCGGCTGGTGGCACGTCGGGGTATCGGCGGGTGGGATGCCGGGGCGGGAAGGAGGCGCTCGGAGCCACTCCGGGGACCCTGCCTCGCCCGTGGTCAAGCGGCGAGGGAATCGCTGCACCTCGCCTAGGATCGCGCTGCCCACCTTCTCCCTGCGCAGTTCTGGGGGGAAAGGGGCCCCGTTTGGACACCCCCTTTCCCTCCCTTCCTCTCTTCCCGTAAGCCACGAGCCAACACCCGAGCAGGCACAGCTGCAGCCGGGCTTTTTAGGAACCGAAAGTGGCCCAACGCTCCCTCGGATTATTCATTTATTTGATGAATGGGTGGGTGGGTGGGTGGATGGATGGATGGCTCCAAAAAAGCCTCCGCTTGTGTGGATCGCGCTTCCCAGCCTTGCCATCACACTCCCTCTAAATCTTTGCATCCTTTCCGCCGCCGCCACCCCCCCCATCAGCTCACCCCCCCCCAAAAAAAACCCCATGCCTCTCCAGCAGCGAGCCCCTCTTGGCCGAGGCTTGGCCCGGGATGGCCAGTTCCCACCACCGCCGGCGCAAGGAAGCCCCTCTCCCTCCCCTTCTCCTTCCTCCTCCTTCCTCCTCCTCCTCCTCCTCCTCCTGGGGGGGGGGTAGGGGGGCTGCTGCTGCTGATTCTGTGTCTGAACAAGCCGCTCAGACCGGGCGACGCCAAACCCTGTGACGTCACCCATTCATAAAACCCGGAGCGCTGTCAGCCTGGCGCCTCGCGGCCGGTGCCCATGGAGACCGCGAAGGGTGGAGGAGGCGGGGGGGGGCGGGAGAGGGAGGAGGGAGGGGGGGGGAGGAGGAGGAGGAGGAGGAGGAGGAGGGCGAGGAGGGAGGGGGAGGGGAAAAGCCACTGCGCATGCCTCTCCCCCAGTTTGTTTATGATTTATTTTATTTATTTTAGAGTATTTTTACCCCGACTTTCTCCTTGGAAAAGGACCCAAGGCGGCTAACAGTAACGAGGGATAATATACAGTCCAGTGCAATTAAGACATGTTCAAGTATTTGAAAACAAGGAACTGAGGGACATCTTACAGCCTTAATAGACAAACATTACATTAAAGCATTAAAGCATGACATTGATGCAACCAAAATGAATTTGACAAAACATCCGGGAGGTGGAGGATATAAGGCCTGGCAAGCTCCATAAAGTCGGACACGACTGGACTATGTTAAAGCAACACGGTTATAGTAGTTAAACACAGTGGCACCCATAGCACAGCTAGCATAGGATGGGATGGGGGGACCCTTGGTGGGAATGCTTCCCGCCTCTTCCATCATGGTGAAGACCCCCCCCCCACAAATAGACTAGTGGAGGGGAGATCCCCCCTGTTCCTGGCACTTGAGGTGGGGGGGATGTGGGGACACCCCTGCACTCCTTCCCACAATCTTCCCCTCCCTGTCCTGCCCCCCCTTATCCTGGAGCAGTAGAAAGCGATTAAATGCTTTACATCTCTCACCACACTTATCACCCATGTGCCCCCTTCCTCTGTAGGAAGGGAAGCTTTCTGCTTTGCACTACAGTTAACAGAATCCCCAAGCTGCACTGGGATGATCCCACCGTAAAGCTCAGAGTCGCTGTTCAATCACCCACACCCACACCCCAAGTATGGGTGTTCAGAACATAAGAACATAAGAAGAGCCATGCTGGATGAGGCCAGAGGCCCATCTAGTCCAGCTTCCTGGATCTTACAGTGGCCCCACCAGATGCATCTGGGAGCGCACAACATGAGATATCTGTCTCCTGATACCCCTCTCCTGCATCTGGCCCTTGAAGTACCCCAGTTTTAAGCCTGGAGATGACAGAACTCCATCATGGTTTGTAATGTATGATGGACTTCTCCTCCAGGAATCTGTCCAATCCGCTTCTGAAGGCATCCAGGCCAGATACCATCACCACATCCTGTGGCAGGGAGTTCCACAGACTAACAACGCGCTGGGTGAAAAAAATATTTTCTTTTGTCTGTTCTTCCTCTCCCAGCCCACAATTTGAGTGTATGTCCCCTAGTTCTGTTATTTTGTGAGAGGGAGAAGAATGTCTCTCTATCCACTTGACTCATGCCCTAAATTATTTTGTGTGTCTCAATCCCATCCCCCCTCAGGCGCTTTTTTTCCAGACTAAAGAGCCCCAAATGTTTTAGCCTTTCTTCATAAGGGAGGTCCCCCAGCCCAGTAATCATTTGAGTCACTCTCTTCTGCACTCTTCACTGAGGAGAGTCCCGGGAAGATGCCTGGAGTGGTGTATGGGAGCCAAGGAACACAGGACGGATGCCCCAGAAGTTCCTGCTTTATCCTCAACCCTCTCCCCTTCCCTCTTTCCTCTCCCATTCATTGCCCAAGTAGCTGAAAAAAGAATGCTGTCCCCCCCCCCACACACACACAATAGACTCCTGCAAGCTATGCCTCCTGGCATGCAAAGCATTTGAGGGTGCTTAGGTCTGGCAATTAAGAGCCATTAATTCTACAAAAGTCTGGCTTCTCCTTGGTTGATTCTGGACGCATACGGATGCCTGTGTTTTTGCTCTGTCTTTTGGCCACCTGGGCTATGGTGAGCACCTCCAGTTACCAGTTGATCGCTGCACCCCTGGGCATCATTCAGGGTTGCAAATTACAAGGGGGGGGAAGCGACCCTTGGGTGGGGAGAAGTTACTACCAACATTTTGCTGCAGATGTTTTGTGCCCTTGAGACACTTCTGCCTTACTGGTGACCTTAAGAGTTAATGACCTACAAAAGAGGCTGTCATTAACACAAGGAAAACTGTGCTTTCCTTTCTTGAATCCGTCCATCTCTTATTTGATCTTCCTCTTCTCCTGATGCCTTCCAGTTTCCCAATCATTATTGCCTTTTCTAGTGACTCTTGCCTTCTCCTGAGGTAGGATGCATAGCATGGGCATTGTAGTCATTTTATGGCAGGACCTGTGTTTGCTATTCCTATGCCAGCCTTCGGACCAGAAACTCAGCCTTATTTGCATACTTATGTACATGCATCCTCTTGATCCAGGCCTGGGAGAGGCTGAAGGGATGGTGAATGATCCACTGCAGATGTAGATTTGGGTGTCCTGAGACTACTGATGACATAAAACCCCATACCTTCTGCCGACCTCTCCCAGCGGACTCATATAAATGTTAAAGAACATGGGGGGGGGAATGGTCAACCCCTGTAGCACGCCACAACTGAGAAACCAAGGGGTGGAGGCCATCCCCTCCAGCTGTACTCTCTGGGGACAGTCCTCCAAGAAGGAATAGAACCATTGCAATGCAGTGCCCCCAGGCCTCAACTCAGAGAGAGCCTCCCCAGGAGGATACCATGGTCAAGGGCATCAAAGGCTGTTGAGAAATTGAAGAGGACCAACAAGGATGATTTGCCCCTGCCGGCGTCCTTCAGAAGACCATTGTGCAGGGCGACCAATGCTGATTTTGTCCCATGGCGTGGCCTAAAACCTGATTGGAATGGATTGAGGGTGTCAGTTTCATCCCAGAAGCCCCTGTAGCTGATCCACCACCACCCTCTCAACTACCTTGCTAATGAACGGTATACAGTCAACACCACCACCCCGCCGCCATTTCACGGTTCAGGTACTGCGGTCCCACTACATCGCAGGATCACAGTACCTGCACCTCGGAGCGGCGGGGGGGGGGGGCGATCACGTCGCTCTGTGACGCCCCCCGCCCGCGCTCCTCCGAGAAGCCACGGGGCCGTGGGGGGCGGCGGCGGCGGCGGCGCGCGCAATCTCCATTGAAATGCATTGAGTCAATGCATTTCAATGGAGAAATTTTCCCCATTGGGATGCATTGAGCCAATGTATTCCAATGGGGAAAATTTTCTCCATTGAAATGCACAATGCATTTCAATGGAGACGGCCCCGGACTTGAAGTCTCGGGCAGCGCGGGCAGGCGGCGGCAGGAGGTCATATCCCGCAACACCGCCTGTGCGCGCCGCCCCAAGACTTCTTGGACAGGTGCACAATTGCCCCCCACCCCCAGGCCCCACCCCACCCGCTTCCGCATATCGCGGATTTTCATGCATCGCAGGTGGGGTGGGTCCCTAACCCCTGTGATCGGCTGGGGGTGACTATATTGGAAAAAATTAACTTGTGAAATCAAGGTTAAGAAAGGAATATTGAATGTTTTTGAGTGTCAACAAGCATGTGGATAAGGGAGATCCAGTTGACATTGTTTATCTGGACTTTCAGAAGGCTTTTGACAAGGTCCCGCACCAAAGGCTCTTGAATAAACTTGTCAGTCATAGAATTAAGGGACAG
The DNA here is from genome assembly GCA_037367245.1 of Phrynocephalus guinanensis. NCBI lineage: Eukaryota > Metazoa > Chordata > Lepidosauria > Squamata > Agamidae > Phrynocephalus > Phrynocephalus guinanensis. The sequence continues at coordinate 129,355,946 of CM074737.1, forward strand.
GTCTTTTCCTGGATCAGCAACCGGCAACGTGCTGATCAGAGGATCACTGATCTCTGGAACTCCCTGCCAGAAGAAGGGGTGGCAGCTGTCAGCCTTGACAGTTTTAAGAAAGAATTAGATAAGTTCATGGAGAACAAGGGTATCAATAGCTATCATGATGGATGTGTAAGGACAACCTTTGGGTTGGAGAGATAGGCAGGATATCTCTCAGCGTCATTTGCGGGGAAGACATCTGCTTGGGAATACCCTGAAGCAAATGGTGAGCCACTGTGTGAGACAGAATGCTGGACTGGATGGGCTGTGGCCTGTTTCAGCAAGGCTGTTCTTATGTTCGTATACTGTCAGATATCAGGGATATACTTAATTTATTTCTGTTTTATGTGCTTCAGAAACGCAAAGGGTATATACACCTGGAGAAGAAGAATCAATGTCTTTTTGGAGAGAAACAGTGCAGTATGAAATGTAACTTAAAATATAATATGTTGATTAGTCCTAAAAGTGTGAGGGGGGTTCCCACAGGGGTATTAATTGTTATTTGGTTTAGTTTTTTTTAATTGGATTGTAGTGTGTTTATTCATTGTTGTTCGGTTGTTGTTTAAAAACATTAACATAAAAAAAGAAAAAAGAATCCGGTTCATTTCACGCTGACATAGCGTATAATTTTGCTGGCTCTCAGGATGAAATTACTGGTAGCCGGACTGACAGACAGGCAGATAGGTTTTCCTTCCATGAGGTGTGCCAAACTTGATCCGTTTTATTTACAAAAAGAAGAAGAAGAAGAAGAAGCCTGATTCAGAAAATAAAATGCAGTGCTTTTCAGACAACTATAAAAATGGATGACAAAAAAATCCCTCATAAGTGGAAAATTTACCAGGGGTTAACTCTTGTCAAACATGCTGAGACTTTCTTCTGAGCAAAAGCACATAGAATTATGAAGCTGAGTACATTTATCTGAACAACAATTGTTTAATTCGGCTGAGTAGTACCAGTAAGTAAAGCAAACTTTTAGGACATGTACATAACATAAATACTTGAGTGCACCACATTACTGTTGCGGCTTTGAACTCATGGTTTGAATGAGCAAAAATGTGCAATTTTATCCTCCCTTGGTGTCGTAAGTGTATTCCATGCGCAGTTGTGTTGCTCTGTGAACTGCTCTCCCGCACCACACAATCCAGTTCTTTTGTTTGTTTTTGTCTTCCTGGAGCAGAGATTTGGTTCCAAAAACCGCATTTCCAAGTAATATGGGCCTTTTTTCACACGACCCCTAAGATCTGCTGGCCACTTAAATTCGGACCAGAGATCTTAGGGGTTCGTTGCTCTTCCTTCCTCCCCACCACTCCACACCTGTCTGCTGAGGGGAGGGAGGAAGAAAGTGGGGGAAAATGCAGACTCACCTCGGAGAAGCTGCCGGAGCTCCGTCGCTCCGTCATGCTGATTCCTTCTCTTTTGTTTGCTTTTTTTCCTCCCGCCCCTTCTCCTAAAGGGGCGGGAGGCCAAAAAAAACAAAAAAAAAAACAGAAGCCAGGAGAGCCCCGCACTGACCAGATTAAATCCGGACCTGGCGATTTTCACCCTCCTCCAGCAGGTACCTGAAAAGTGCGCTGGGACCCACTTAGGTGGGCGTGGTCGCACTTAATTTCCTGCAAACTCCGGAGCTGGTGGGGAAACCATTGTAAGCTCCGGAGCTTGCAGCCATTTGCTGCGGCGTTTAGGGGTCCTGCCTCTGGGCATGGGGAGAGCGTTTCCCTTGGAGAGCATTGTCTCCTCGAGTGAGATGATGGTGAAAAAAATCCTGCCTTTTGTGAAGCCTTCCTTGGATCAGAGGCATCCCTGGAACTCTGTCTGCTGCCCAGCTGGTCCTGGCAAAGGAGACCTGGCAGAGAAAAAAGCAGCACAGATAATAAGCAGCTGACCTTGTGTTTCACCACAATGAGGGATCTCTTAACACTGGGGAGCTGTTCCAGAAATTATTGGTGGCAGGCAGAGCTGCCCGCTTGGGGGGGGGGGTGGATTATTATTTTCTCCCTTCCAGAGATCATACCTACCAGGGTACGGTGCCCATTGGAATGCGGTAGATATGGTAAGACTTTCCAAATACAGTAGGACCCCCGTATCCGCTGGGGATTGGTTCCAGGCCTTCCCGTGGATAATGAAATCCGTGGATAAGAGAGAACGCATGCCCACCCACCCCCAAACTGCTGTTTCCTGACAGTAGCTTGCTTTATGGCTGCTGTTTGTGACAGTAGCTTGCTTTACAGATGCTATTTGTGACAATAGCTTGCTTTGTGGCTGCTGAATTATTTATTTATTTTTTTCCTCTGCCAGCCGTGGATAACTGAATCAGTGGATAATGAATCAGTGGATATAGGGGGGTCCTACTGTATTTGAAAGGTAATCCTACAGAGGAGGGGCGAGAGCTGTTCTCAATCGTCCCAAATTGCAGGACACAAGGATGGGCTCAAGTTATAGGAAGCCAGATTTAGGCTGAATATGAGGGGAAAATTTCCTGTTAGAGCAGTATGACAACGGAACCAACGACCTATGGAGGTGGTGAATGCTGCAACACTGAAGGCATTCAAGAGAAAATTTGACCACCAGCTGCCAGATCTGCTTTGACTCAGGGCGCTTTTACACGACCCCTAAGATCCGCTGGCCACTTAAATTCGGACCAGAGATCTTAGGGGCTTGTTGCTCTTCCTGTGTCCCCACCCTGGCTGCTGGCTGCGTGAGGGGAGGGAGACAAAAAAGGAAGAAAAGATCATGGCTCACCAGTTCTTGCCGCGGCAACATTCCTGTCTTTGTAAAGTAGCTCTTAAAGGGGTGAGAGCCAAAACAACAACAAACAGAAGCGAGGAGAGCCCCGCACTCACTATTGTTACACCGCATCAAGCAATTTTCACCCCGGAAGAGCAGGTACTTGAAAAGTGCACTGGGACGCAGTAAATTGGGCGTGGTCGCACTTAATTATCTGTAAACTCTGGAGCTGGTGGGGAAACATTTTTAAGCTCCGGAGCTGGGAGCCATTTGCCCCGGAGTTTAGGGATCGTGTATAAACGCCCTCAGACTTGGATTCATGCCTTGGGCAGAGGGTTGCACCCTCCAACACAGCTATTTTATCATTCTTTCGTCGTCGTCGTCCCGGCCCCCCCCCCCAAGACATGAGGATTACAATCCTGGCTATCCCTAAATTGGGCAAATAGGATCCAAATGTGTTGCAAAAATGGCCTCTGTCTGTCCCCTCCACAGACAAAAAAGTTTCGTTTATTTTGCACCAGCAGATCAATTGTTAGCTATTGGATGGTTACATTCCTATCCTGCCGTGGTTCCCAGAGGCTCAAGAAATCACCTGTGGCCCTCCTGCTCGTTGCCATGTGCTCAGAGCAACCCTGTGAGGAAGGCCAGGCTGGCTGAGGGCTCTCAAGTGAATGTTGACTGTCCATGGTTAATTCGAACCTCAGTCTCCGAAACCCTTGTGAAACTGTCTGCTTTACCCGATAGAGTCTTGTTACCCCTGTCACGAGTGAAAGCACTGGTCTTCTGGTCTTTACATGTTAATGGATTTAAAGAATTTAACTGCATTATACAACCGGAACGTCCAATTTGTCCATATGTGTCCATTTGAGAATTGAGAGGACTGCGATTTTTTTAAAAATGACCAGTGAGAGAGTAGAGGATTTACAGTCAAGTTTACGAGACCCTTGAGCTAGCTAAATACATCATGGTACCTCCTGGGAGAACAGCCAGCCTGTGTAGCCTTGGGTAAGCCATACAACCCAGAGCACCCTCTAGAGAAGATGGGAATGGTGAACCACTTCTGATTACCCTACAGTCACCTAGGAAATCCCAGAAGGGGTTTCCCTGAGTCAGAACTGCCATGCTACAGAAGAGAGCGACTAAAATGATGACTGATCTGGGGCACCTCCCTTATGAGGAAAGGCTAAAACATTTGGGGCTCTTTAGTCTGGAAAAAAGGTGCCTGAGGGGGGATATGATTGAGACGTACAAAATAATGCAGGGCATGAGTCAAGTGGATAGAGGGACACTCTTCTCCCTCTCACAAAAGACCAGAACTAGGGGACATCCACCCAAATTGAGGCTTGGGAGAGTGAGAACAGACCAAATAAAATACTTCTTTACCCAGCATGTTGTTAGTCTGTGGAACTCCCTGCCACAGGAGGTGGTGAGATGGCATCTGGCCTGGATGCCTTCAAAAGGGGACTGGACAGATGCCTGGAGGAAAAGTCCATCACATGTTACAAACCATGATGGAGACGTGTCATCTCCAGGCTTAAAAAAAACAACAGAGTATTTCAAGGGCCAGATGCAGGGAAGTGGTATCAGGAGACAGACATCTAGTCTCGTGCGCTCCCAAACGCATCTGGTGGGGCCACTGTGAGATACAGGAAGCTGGACTAGATGGGCCTTTGGCCTGATTCAGCATGGCTCTTCTTATGTTCTTATGTATACAGTATGGAATTTATCAAATCAAGTTATGTAGAGCCAGCCAGGGTGGCCTTGGGCAAGCTGCACAATCCCCAGAAGAAGGGAAACCACTTCTGAGTATTCTCTACCTGGAAAATGCTGAAAAGGGTCTCCATAAGTCTGAACCTACTTGACAGCACATGAATTTTATTATTATAGTGCAAAATGGCAGTCAAGTCACAAATAGGGAACAATGTTATAACTGGCGTTATAAACTGGTTCGTTTGTGCTAAATTAGTTAACCAGATGTCATTTGGGGTGGGAATCTGGTGGTCCTCCAGATGATGTTGGAGTACAACTCTCCTCATTTTTACCTTGTCACCCCCCCTCTCACACACACACACACACACACACACACACACACACACAGAGAGAGAGAGAGAGAGAGAGAGAGAGAGAGAGAGAGAGAGAGAGAGAGAGAGAGAGAGAGAGAGAGAGAGAGAGAGCTCTTACAATATTTATTTCATTTGCAAAACAAAGGAAGTCAGAAATACACCAGAGGAATTAATGCATATGTCCAGACCTGAGACATACCTAAGCTATGGATCCCCTGCAAGAAGGACAGGCGTTGGACTAGATGACCCTTTGGTGCCTCAACTCCACAGTTTTCTATCCTTTTCTAATCAAGGTGAGGGAAAGGAAGAAGGCCTGGTGCGAAGGAGAACAGATGTACTCCTGAGGGATCTTGAAACAAATACTCACCTGACTTTTGTTAACAGGAAGTTTCCGTGTTAATTAGTTATCCCAAATTTTCCGCAAGGAATTCAGGGCATAATCATAATCAAAGCACCTGTGCCTCCCTCAAAGGGGAAAAAATAATTAAGGTAAATTACCGCCCTCACTCGGGCTCATTATCTGATGAACAGATAGCCTCTTCTGCTCCAACCCATCTTATCCTCAAAACAACCTTGCAGGGTAGGTGATGATGAAAGCAGTGATCTACGAGGTACAAAATCCCAGTAAGATGGATTTAATTACCTTGGCACACTAGTAATTCCCCTCCTCCCCACCGGCTCAGGACCTGGCAGTTCCCTGTGATCGGAAGAAAGATCTCAGGTTGTGCATCTCCCTTCAGTGCATGACTTAAAATATGGCATGCAAAACATAGCTGGCTTATCCGAGCCATCTCTAGGCAGAGCGGTTTTGAAGTGCCAGTCCATGCTGGCGATAAGGTACCACTCTGCAAATGCTGCTGTCTCTCTCTTAGCTATGGGTTGGCTGATTTATTATCTGTATAGCCCATTGTTTCCTCCAAGGAATTCACCGCACCCAACCACACTTTCCGGTCCCCTCCTTTTTCGTCCCCCGAATGACAGCCTCCTGAGTTAGATCAAGAAATGGACCAGGCTTTCCTTACTCTGGACTTGGTGGTGAAGAATTTGCTGGAATAACTCCACCCCCCCCCCCCAGCCGAGGCCACTGCAAAACCTTATGAATTATTTATCTGTTGATTGATATGCATTGTGTAATTTGTTTGTTTATGTTATTTCTAGACCACATATATCCCCCTAAAGGGATTCAAGGCAGCTTGCTGTAATGAAAATACTGTACAAAAGCAATTTAAAAACAATGTATTCTCCAAAGCTTTCACGGCCGGGATCTGTAAGCTGTTGTGAGTTTTTCGGGCTGTTTGACCCTGTTCTGGTAGTTTTTCTTCCTGGTTTCGCCAGACTCTGTGGCCATCATCTTCAGAGGACAAGGAGCTCAGGTAACTAGAAGTTTAAAAACAATTAAGCACAAACTAGTATAAAAGCAGCCCTCTAAAACCGTTGAAAGGGCACTTTAACACAATTATTATTACTTCCCCTTCCCCCCCCCACCAGTGACTTCAAGGTAGCGATGCCATTTTGGTTTCATGACAACCTATAAGGCAAGGCGTATGTGAGAGAGTCTGAATGGACCTTAATCATCCCTATCAGGGAAAAAGCAAAGAAACAAAACAAAGGAAAAAGATACAAACGACAACAAAAGCCATGTGCCACTTTCAAGGCTCACAATTATATTTTAATGTGACAGGTGTGAGTCTTGAGGTGGGGGGGGGGCGGGGATTTGAACCCAGCTCCACTTGGGCTGGCACTTCAACCCCTGTGCCCCAGTGGCTGCTGTAAATCCACTTTTAGTCCCCTGTGTGTGTGAGGCAGCCAGGTTGAGTGACAGGGAGCAGGCTGACCACTAGTTTTCAAAACCCTTTATACAGAAATGGCAAAAGTTACGGAGTGTGAATAGCAAATCTGGCAACATCTTATAAAGAAAATTTATATGAAATGTTTTATCGTTGGCACTTACCGCCAAGTAGATTAGCAAAAATGTTTACCAACTTGTCTAACAAATGTTGGAAGTGTAAAAATCATGATGGGACGTATTACCATGCATGGTGGTCTTGTGAGAGGGCAAAGAAATATTGGGTTAAAATACATAGATGGCTCAAAGAAATAACTAAGCTGAATATAGAATTTAAGCCAGAAATGTTTTTACTAGGTATTATGCCAGGAAATGTCAGTACTGTATACAGGACTGATATACAGTATTATATCTTGACTCCCGCTATAATAGCCTGGGCCCAAATGTGGAAAAATGAAAGAAAACATACCCAGGGAGGAGATAATTACACAGAAAATCTTAGATTGTGCTGAGAGGGACAGAATGACATTGAGAATTAAAGAAAAAGAGGACTCTGAGTACTACTTGACATGGAATAGATTTTATGAATGGTTTGAGAGAAGAAATAATGCATTCGGTGGTATTGAGACATAATGCAATTAATGCAAAGTAGACACCCAGACAGTATGGTGAATGACAACTGGAATTGTTTGTAGAAATTAAGTGAGAAATGTGAAATGTGAAATGTTATGTGATGATTGCATCATCATCATCATCATCATCATCATCATCATCATCATCCAATGTGACAGATACCTTATCCACAATATTCCAGACATCACAATAGTATACAAGCAAGAAAACAAAGTTCAAATTGTCGATGTGACAATACCAGGAGACACAAGACTCAGCGGCAAAGAGTTAGAAAAGATAACCAAATATTGGGACTTAGAAAGAGAAAAGCTATGGAATAAGAAAGCAAAAACAATACCAATAATAATAGGTGCCTTGGCTGCAACCCCAAAAGACCTGGGCCAACATCTGAAAATCCTCAGCATTGACAAGATCAAAATCGTTCAACTATAGATGGCGGCATTATTAGTTATCCTAGGCTCTTGGAAAGAGCTCGATCATTGGAGAAGGCCAACTCCAGCTTAACACCTGGAAGCTGTGTTCTCATGATGATGATGATGATGACTGATGATGATGATGATGATTTCTACTAAGTTATTATTTTCCATTTGTTCTTATTTTGAATTGTCAAATCATTTTGATTTATTGTATTTGTGCTCATTTGCTTATTTGTTCTTTTTATTATGATGATTTGATTATTTGGTCTGAGTGATTAGTTTTTATTTTACTATTTTAAGTTGTTTCATCTGTTTTTGTATTTTGTATATGTTTTTTGCAAACCGCCCAAAATAGCTTTTCTGCTAGAGATGGTTGCGGTATATAAATCAAATAAATAAATAAATAAATAATGAACTTTTTTAAAAATCCGGGAGGAGGGGACTAGAACCAGGATTTACCCAGGCCAACTTGGCATTGCAGCCTTGCCCACCCAATGGTACCCGGGCTGGCCCTGTTCTCCTGTCCCCTCCCTCCCCTCTCCCCCTCCTCCTCCTCCTCCTCCTCCTCCACCCACCCACCCTCAGCTGTGTGGCCTGGAAGCCAGATGAAAAAGGGCCCAGCTGTGCATAGCTATTGTTGGCGTCAGCAGGAAGCATTGATAGCCGAACAAAGCCGGGAGAGGTTGCAAAGGGGGGGAGCCCAGACAGTCCGGCTCCAGCGCGCCTCTCTCCCACAAGCCGGCACTGATCTCTCATTGTTCTTGGCCTGCCCTCGGCTCTCCGAGGAATGACCTGTACCCGCCCGCCCGCCTCAGCTGCCAAGACAACAGGATGTGTGAGCCCCAAAAGGTGTTGCTGGCCTTCTCCTGGAAAGGTAGCCGTGAGGAAGTGGCCCACTCCAGGCCCAGGCCTAAAGGAGTGGAGACCGAGGCGCCAGCTGTCAGAAGAAAAAGTGCACCCCCAAAAAAACAGGCACACACGGGTCTCCCATGGGTGACCCGGGAAGGGAGGCCAAACAAACAATGTTCCTTTGAAAGGCCTTCCACCTCAAACTCTTTTTAGGTAAAGGTAAAGGTTGCCCCACCACATGCATACTAGCTGTGTCCGACTCTAGGGGCAGTGTTCATTTCCGTTACCAAGCCGAAGAGCCAGTGTTGTGCATGTCCGTGGCCATGTGGCTGGTATGGCTGCACAGAACTCTGTTTACCTTCCCGCTTTTTATGGTGGTACCTATGTATCTACTTAGCAGCCTAGATGCCCCTAAGCACATCCGATCTCACCTGATTTTGGAAGCTAAGCAGGGTTGGCCCTGGTTAGTCCTTGGATGGGAGACCACCAGGGAATACCAGGTGCTGTAGGTGCCTGGAGTAGGAACGGGCAAACCACTCCAGTATTCCTGCCAAGAAAACTGCATGGACATGGGGTCACAAAGAGTCGGTCATGACTGTAACAACACAACACCCAACATGTATCTACTTGCATTTACATGCGTTCAAAACTGCTAGGTTAGCAGGAGCTGGGGTTGACAGCGGGAGCTCACACCGCTGCGTGGCACCCCGGGATTCGGAAAAGAGGGTTTTTCTTTTTGCAACCACATGCAAACAGGTCAGCATGTCCAAAAACTGCTACTGGAGGTCATCTGCCTTACTGTCCCCTGCTAAAAGGATGCAGGATGCAACATAGCACTGTTTTAATGACTGTCCATTTACAGTCTGCTTTTTAATGCTCATTCTTCACCCCCTTCGGGGTGAATTCCGTTGCACTGCCCCTCCAATTCTCCGGGTGCAGTCAGCCCTCGGACTGCAAGCTGCTTCACTGGCTTGGCATTTAAGCAAGCAAGCAAGTGTTCTGCTTATATACCACCCCATACCACTTTAAGTAGTCTCTGGGCGGTTTACAATTTTAATTACAGTGTGCAGGCTACACATTGCCCCCTCAGCAAGCTGGGTACTCATTTTACCGACCTCAGAAGGATGGAAGGCTGAGTGAACCTTGAGCCTGCTACCTGGGATTGAACCCCAGGTCGTGAGCACAGTTTTACCTGCAGGACAGGCATTTAACCACTGCGCCACAAGGGAGCGGAGACACCCCCGATCCTTGTTGCGATGAGCAGCAAACAAGCAGAAGGAACCCTTAAAGTGTGGGAGAAGGCCTGCTTTTTCAGGGACACCCCTCTACCAGATGGAGAGGCACTTCCATACAGAGCAGTTTTATTTCCCATCTTATGTTATTTTATGCAACACCTTTCTCCTGAAGAGGACCCAAAGTAGCGTGATCACTGTTTCAGTAACTACCATTTCCAGACTTTTCAATAAGATGTACTTGCAGTATCATACGAAAACAGCAACCTGGTTATTATCCAAAATAGTCTTCATAAAGCACACCGTATTTGTTTATAAATCACTTCCTTTTGAATAAAGTCCTAGTCTTAACTAGAGAAGACACAAAGAATCCACTGATTTATTCACTTATTCTTATAGGAATACCCATTGGGCCGAGTCCGTAATTCTTTTCTTTCAAAACTTTTCTGCTTACACATCAGAAACAATTCTGTATTGTGCATTTAGCTTTTTTACCAAATTATTCCTGTGAGATAATTTTCAACCCAAACCGCACCTCAGTCTTCATTCAGCAAGTGCCATCATTAAAGGCAAGTGTGCTTCTTATCATGTGCAGAGTGCTAAAATAGCGACGAGCCACCTCAGCCATGGCCATTTATTACTTCAGGACGCAAATGCGCCACACAATGAACGTGGCAATTTGCAGCTATAAAAACCCACAACAAAAGACTCGTGGAGCGAAGCATGCCAAACCAACTGAAACCAAATAACATCTGAGATCGAGCAGAAGGATTCCCAAGTACAATTTCAATTGGGTGTCCCTTCTAGTGTGGCCCTGGTTGCCAACAGGCCTCTCTCCTGTCATGACTTCCTATTGTGTTAAAGGAGCATTTTGTACATGCCTAGAGGTGGTTTGATTTCAGTTAGGGTTTTTCATGAGGAACTGGGCCCTGCCTCCAGAGGCATCTGAGGATGGACACCCTGGGACCGTCATACGTCTGAGGCAACTTGACAGCACAAAAGACGACAACAGCATCCCAAGCGAGACTTGTTTAGGCTGACCATCCTAAAACCAGAGGGTATGTGTGCCTGCGCGGGTGCGCGGAGGGCAAGCCACTTTGTCATCCTCCAGGAATCCGGCTTTCCACTCCGGAGCCTGACATAACTCACAAACGGAGTGTGTGTGTGTGTGTGTGTGTGTGTGTGTGTGTGTGTGTGTGTGTGTGCGCGCGCGCGCGCGCGCAAGTGCAAATGTGATTCCACTCCACTGCAGGGGGAACAACGGACACACAGGGAAGGACGAAGAGGCCCGACCCCCTCTGATAAGCAAGAGGAAAATATTTTAGGGTCAAATTTTATGACCCAGATGGACAACGATATGCACGGGCACCCTGTGACCCTGAACGCACTATAGCCTTGTGAGATATTGCAACTTCAGTAGCATCGCACGGTCAACGTCCCAGTTGTGTCGGAGGCTGTCTTTGCTGTCTTGTGGACGCAGCTGCGACTCTCAGCCTCACCTCTTCAAAGGCCGCTTGCCACGGGCAAGCAATTAGTAGCAACAGTGCTCTCTGTACATGGCCAGTGACGGAGCATATCCTCCTTCACATGTTTGTTCAACAGCTGCGCTCTGGAGGTCGAAGGGATGTTTGGATCCTCAGCCCTTGGGAATCCTGGATCATTTTCAGCACAGCTCTGAGATGCACCCTGGGAAAATCCTGGTTTTGCGTGGGTGAAGAAAAGAACAGAGGGTGGCATCTCAATCATTTATTGCCCATTAAAGAACTTTGAACATCTGCATCTTGTCAGGGTGGGCTTATCCTGGTACAACACAGACCTGTGTGTTGTGTCATTACAATTCTGACCGACTCTTCATGACTCCATATGCATGGAGTTTTCTTGGCAGGAATACTGGAGTGGTTTGCCAGTTCCTATTCCAGGCGCCTACAGCTCCTGGTATTCCCTGGTGGTCTCCCATCCAAGTACTAACCAGAGCCGACCCTGCTTAGCTTCCAAAATCAGGCAAGGTCGGATGTGCTTTGGGCATCTAGGCAGCACAACACAGTCCTATTTATTTATGTATTATTATTATTATTTAAAATACGTTTATCCCGAGTTTGTCCTTAAAAGGACCCAAGGACCCCAGAACCCCCACCCCCCGTCCTCGCCTAGCTGTAATATTTGGTGGAATCATCTGGGTTTTGTAGTCCAGCATGCAACACTGCTGGACTCTGAACTGTAACATTGACAAAAAAGGGCTGTCCTGGCAGTCATATAGTCCGAAAAAAGTAACTTTTCCAAACACTGAACAGTGACCTGAAGAGTGGCTGCGGGAACTTTCTCAGGTCTTCAAGCCCCATGAATTATAAGGATCTTTTTTCGTAAACTGTGGTGTAACAAGCAGCCAGCCAACTCCTTGGCGATATTTCCCATCCTCTCTGCCTTTTGCTGGCTCTGACACAAGGGACTGGCTTTTCCCACGGACTGGGCTGGCAGCACCTGAGCCACGTGGGCCTCGCATACCTGCCACCAGCTGACCGCTGCCTACCAGGCAGGCTGGCGGCCAGATGAAGGCAAGAAGAGGGGTGGGTGGCGAGGAGTAGAGATGCCCTTGGCATGACTCAAGCCCTGCACACAGAGGTTCAGCCCAGCTGGCTGGGGGATGCTGGGAACTGTAGTCCGTCAAGGGCACACAGACACCAAAACAAAGAAGGTGAAGGAAAGAGATGAAAAAGACCCCCCCCAACCCCTGGCCAGATGTGCACAAGAGGCCACGCAGAGCTGTGGACCGCGCACGGAACCAACGGGCCACCTCCTCCTCCACAAGTGAACATCAAGCTGCCGGGTGTGGATGAGAGCCGTGCTTCGTTTTACGTGTCGGGGTGGTCCCTAGCCCGGGACGCGGGCTCCGGAGGGTACGCCTTCCTCTGTTGCAAGCCCCCCATTCGGCCATGCGGGGCTGAGTGGGCAGCCTTGGTCTAATAATTCCCCCCCTCTCTCAGCCTAGCCTACCTCGCAGGGTTGCTGGAGGGATAAACTAGGGCGGGAAAGAGCCGTGTGGTGGTGAAACAAAGGTTTGGATGCTATGACTCTAAAAGTGGTGTGATGTGATGATAATGATGATGATGATACGTCTGTGAAGATTCTCAGTCATCCAGGTTCGTTTAACTGGGAGTTGAGTCATGGCTACTGGACTTCTTTTTTGAGAGATAGATTTCGAAAAACGTTTCGCTGTTCATCCAAACAGCGATGAACAGCGAAACGTTTCTATCTCTCAAAAAAGAAGTCCAGTAGCCATGACTCAACTCCCAGATGATGATGATGATGATGATGACCCTGTTGCTGGCCCTTCTGCTTGCAATGCCACTGGCGGCCTCTGCCCACCCCTGCCCTGTCTCCTGCCGGGGCCTCGGACAGGCAGGCGTCTTCCCAAGGCAGGCTTGTTGGCTTCTCCATGTGCAGCCACCCACCCCCTCGAGGAGGGCCTTGTGGGGAACGGCCTGTTCCCACACGGGCTATCAAAGCTGCTAATTAGCCCCCCATCTGCTGCTGGCGGCCTCCCTCCCGCCTGGCCACCCGAGGCATGTGAGGATCCATTGAGCCGCCCGGAGGGGAGGGAGGGGGTGGCCTTTGTGTGCTGGAATGCTTTTCTCTTTGCCGGGGCGGGCGCAGTAGCCTGCCAGCAGGCCAGGAGAACAATCTGAGAGGCCCTCCATTCCCTGCCCCCCCCCCCGCCGCCGCCGCCTCCCTCCCCACTCCACAGCCTTTCAGCTGCCCCCGCTTATATCTCTGGCTTGTCTCTCTGGACCAACTCGACCCATGTCAAAGCTCGAGTCTCCCCGGGTCAAAGGACAGGGCGCCAAAAGATCTGCAGAGGCGGCCATGGGGCTGCGGCGGGCAGAGGCATGTGCTGAACCCGGCCAAGCCTAACAGACAAGTGGAAAGGCCACTGTCCACTCAGGGGGATGAAGGAGAACAGAAGAACATAAGAAGAGCCATTCCAAAGGCCCACCTAGTCCAGCTTCCTGTATCTCACAGTGGCCCCACCAGATGCATCTGGGAGCACATGGGACTAGATATCTGTCTCCTGATACCACTCCCCTGCATTTGGCCCTTGAAGTACCCTGGTTTTAAGCCTGGAGATGGCACATCTCCATCATGGTTTGTAACCTGTGATGGATTTTTCCTCCAGGAATCTGTCCAATCCCCTTTTGAAGGCATCCAGGCCACAGGCCATCACCACATACTTTGGCAGGGAGTTCCACAGACTAACAACACTCTGGGTAAAAAAAACATTTTATTTTGTCTGTTCACACTCTCCCAACCCTCAGTTTGAGTGTATGTCCCCTAGTTCTGGTATTTTGTGAGAGGGAGAAGAGCGTCCCTCTAGGCACTTGACTCATGCCCTGCATTATTTTGTACGTCTCAATCATATCCCCCCCTACCAGGCACCTTTTTTCCAGACTAAAGAGCCCCAAATGTTTTAGCCTTTCCTCATAAGGGAGGTGCCCCAGCCCAGTAATCATTTTAGTCGCTCTCTTCTGCACCTTTTCCAGTTCCACTGTGTCTTTCTTGAGATGCGGTGACCAGAATTGTACACAACACTCCAGGTGTGGCCTTACTATTGTATTGTATAATGGCATTATAATGTTGGCTGTTTTATTTTCAAACCCCTTTTGGATAATCCCTAGCATGGAATTGGCCTTCTTCACCGCTGCCACACATTGGGGAGACACCTTCATGGAGCTGTCCACCAACACACCAAGATCTCTTTCCTGATCCGTCACAGATAGCTCAGAGCCCATGAGTTGATAGATAAAGTTTTGATTTTTTTTTTGCCCCAATATGCATTACTTTACATTTGGCTACATTAAAACACATTTGCCATTTCGCAGCCCATTCCCCCAGTTTGGAGAGATCCTTCTGGAGCTCTTCACAATCTTCTCTGGTTTTTACCACATGGAAACGTTTTGTGTCATCCACCAACTTTGGCCACCTCACTGTTTATCCCTGTTTCCAGGTCATTTAGGAACAGATTGAAAAGCACCGGTCCCAGGACAGAGCCCTGGGGCCAGGATCAAAATGCCCAGCAGGGCAGAACAAAGGGGGGGGGCGCTGCCAGCAGTTAAGATGGGGCTCTACTAGAGCGTTATGCAGAAGGACAACAGGAAAGACCTGCAACGGCTATGAAGCTTCCCACTGGGCAGAGAGAACGGCTTCCTCCCAACTGAGGCTGCCGCTAAATTCTCCTTAATGGCGATATTATAAATTCATCCCTGCTGTGCACTGAGCGGACTTGTCATCAATACCATCATCCTCTCAGAGCTGCATCTCCTCTAGATCACTGGTCCTCAACCGGTGGGTCCCCAGATGTTCCTGGATGGCAACTCCCAGAAATCCTAGCCAGCTCAGCTAGTGATGAAGACTTCTGGGAGTTGCCATCCGGGAACATCTGTGGACCCGCCAGTGGAGAACCACTGGCTCTAGAGATCATCCACTCCCTCCCGTGTCAAGGGGCCCCCAGTGGGGAATCGAACTCCGAACCTCTAGATCCAACCTAAGCCACTAAGCTGTTTTCCACAGAATCAGGCACGGACCCTTGCGGATATCATGAGAAGGCAGGATTCTCTGGAAAAGACAATAATGCTGGGGGGAAAATTGGACTTGGTGACGCAGAACAATAATAACTCTTAAGTTTTGTTTCCGAAGTGGAGAGCATCTCTGTACAGCCATCTGGGAGGTATTGGCTTTCCTGTAACTCCAGCTATCCCAGCCATCATCTGCCGTGACTTCTTTGGACTACAACCACCAGAAGGCCCTCCCTTACACCACCGTGGCTGGCTTATTTTAAGACCACCACCAAGAAGCAGAATTTTGTGCACTAATCATGATGCCACGAGAATCCCAGGAACTGTCCAAAAAAGTAATTTTCCCAAACGTGGTTAACTCAACGCTTGCCTGCTCTCCCTACCAGCTGCTGCGGCTTTAGAGCATAACAACAAGAAGATGAAATGGGTGGGAAAGGCTTCCCCACATTTTAAATTTAGAAGTGAAGTCAACTGATAATCTTATAATTATCATTACTGTACTTAATTACGTTTTAAGCTTACGTTGTCTACCGGTTTGATTTTATTTTCTACTACTTTGTTGGTGGTGGTTATTCTGTTTTGTTTATGTCTGTTGTGGATAGATAGATAGATAGATAGATAGATAGATAGATAGATAGATAGATAGATAGATAGATAGATAGATAGATAGATAGAGAGAGAGAGAGAGAGAGAGAGAGAGAGAGAGAGATAAGTCAGGGAGGGAGGGAGGGAGGGAGGGATGGAGGGATAGATAGATAGATAGATAGATAGATAGATAGATAGATAGATAGATAGATAGATAGATAGATAGATGGGAAGGAAGGAAGGAAGGAAGGAAGGAAGGGATAGATAGATAGATAGATAGATAGATAGATAGATAGATAGATAGATAGATAGATAGATAGATAGATAGATGGGAAGGAAGGAAGGAAGGAAGGAAGGAAGGGATGGATAGATAGATAGATAGATAGATAGATAGATAGATAGATAGATAGATAGATAGATAGATAGATAGATAGATAGATAGATAGATAAGTCAGGGAGGGAGGGAGGGAGGGAGGGAGGGATAGATAGATAGATAGATAGATAGATAGATAGATAGATAGATAGATAGATAGATAGATAGATAGATAGATAGATGGGAAGGAAGGAAGGAAGGAAGGGATAGATAGATAGATAGATAGATAGATAGATAGATAGATAGATAGATAGATAGATAGATAGATAGATAGATAGATAGATCTACTGGGTTCACACTAAAATTTCCCCCCTCTCTACCCTTTAGTTCCCTGAATATCCAACTGGAAAATGTGTGCGCTTCCCAGGTGTTGATGGACTACAACTCCCATAAGCCCCAGGCAGCAGCAAATAAGGATGGGAGTTGGAAGCCCACCCATTTCCCTACCTTACCTTAATTCCTGGTGCTATTGGGCAGCAGTGATTCTATCTTGATCATGATACTACTTCAACGCTTTGGCTCCTTCATCCATTTTGTCCTTAAAGACGCTTCCAAAGCACAATCACACATCTTCCTATTAGTTATTGACAAGTGCCATCAGGCCCCTTCTGAACTGTGGTGGCCCTAAGAGAGTTTTCAGGGCAGGTGAGATGTTAAAGGAGATGTTTACCATTACCAGCCCCCAACCCAGTGCACGTTTATGGGCGAGCGGAGGGGGGGGGATTTGAACTTGGGACTCGTGAGTCTCAGCCTGACCCCCATCCCCCATCCCCAGCATCTCCATGGCTGCCTTCTTCTAATGAGGACAGCATTGGCAGACTGCAAGGGGCACAGAACATAACCCACGCCTTTCCTCCATCCGGCCCTGTAGCTCAGAGGCATCCCAGAGGCTTCAGCCAGCTGCCCGACGAGCTTCCGCAGCTTTCCGGGGGGGGGGATGCCCCCGCGAAGCCACCCCCGCCAGGGTACCAGAGCGATCCAGGGAAGTCCGTAGCTTTGCTTCCTCACCATCCTCAGCTAAAGGGCTGTCAGCCGGAAGGAGCAGGAGGAGGAACCTGCATAGACAGACTGGCTAGAGACAGCTGGAACATGGGACCTTTGGATTCTGAAAACCAGAATCCTCCCAAAGGCATTTCCCAAGTGCCAGTCGGGCCAGGTGCCATGCAGCATCCTGCATCTCCGATGCTCTTCTGCACCCGAGGCCGAGCCTACCTTGTGATAAGTGGCATAGTTTTCCAGGAGGAAGATGGACCCATGGGTGCTCCTTTTGGAAAAAAACTGGGCTAAAGTCTGGCCAAGAGGGAGTTGATCAGCCCAGAGAAGACAGCAATTGCTTCTTATAGTGGAACAACCAACAATTACCCAACCACTGTGCCAAAAACGACTTGGCCTCATAGGAACATAAGAAGAGCCATGCTGGATCAGGCCAAAGGCCCATCTAGTCCACCTTCCTGTATATCACAGTGGCCCCACCAGATGCTTCTGGGTGCGCATGAGACTAGATCTCTTTCTCCTGATCCCTCTCCCCTGCATCTAGCCCTTGAAGTACCCTGGTTTTTTTAAGCCTGGAGATGACACATCTCCATCATGGTTTGTCACCTGGGATGGACTTTTCCTCCAGGAATCTGTCCAATCCCCTTTCGAAGGCATCCAGGCCAGATGCCATCACCACATCCAGTGGCAGGGAGTTCCACAGACTAACAACGCGCTGGGTGAAAAAAAAATATTTTCTTTGGTCTGTTCTCTCTCTCCTAACCCACAGCTTGAGTGTCCCCTAGTTTTCGGCCAGCCGTAGGAAAGCTTCCTTCATTGGACTATAACACCCAGAATCCTCCAGACGACACGACTGGGGATTCTGCCCCTTGTAGTCCCCACAAAAAAAGAGCTTTCCCCCCTTCTCAGGATATAGGCAGGAGCCCAAACCGGCCAAAATGCAGCCGGGGGGGGGGGACAGATGGGACAGGCTGGGAACAGGGTGGTGGGGTGGGTGGTGGGGTGGGGGTTTGAGACGAGAGAGAGAGAGAGAGAGAGAGAGAGAGAGAGAGAGAGAGAGAGAGAGAGAGAGAGAGAGAAGCAGGGAAGCCTCATTGTGGCCCAATCGGTGGGAAAACCAAACAGGTGGCGTAAAAGCCATTGTGAGCCTGTTCTGGCTGTGGTATGAAAGGGACCCGGGAGCGGCTCCATCTCCCTCTGCATCGACCTTGGTCCCTGCGCAGAAAAAGGAGCAGCCTTCATTACCATCTCAATTCTGGGAAACGGGCAAGCACTCCGAAACCAGCATTCCTGGCCATATGGCATGCGGACCCATCTAAGCTGCCGCCGCCACCTCCTCCTCCTCCTCCTTCTCCTGGGCCCCGGAGAGGTTGCTCGGCAGCCAGGGGGATATCAAAGGATCCCCCGAGTTGTATAGGCCCTTCAGAACAAGGTTTCTGAAGGGACCACACATGGCAGGCGGGCACATAGATGTGTGCCGTTTCCCAAGCACCTGGCCCTGGAAGAGCCACGCTTGGAAAGATGGCTGGTTCATTCTGCACATGCCCGGGAGAGGGCCTTTGCAAAAAGGCAGGGGATGTTAGCACCTGGTCAGAGACGTAAAATTTGTTGGGGGGGGGGTTGGGGGGAATCCTGTCCCCCCCCCCAAAGTTGCCCATTTTAAAACAATTTTTTTTCCTCCCCATGGCATCAAAATTTCTGGAAATTTCACATCTGTACATTTGTTAAGATAATAATAGCAGTGTTTTAAACCTCAGGGGTGCAAGGCCCAGTGTGGTATAAGTATCGCTGTAGGGCTGGATGGGAGGATAATTCTTGGATTCCGTGGTGTGCCGTCGGGGGTCTCGAAGTTCCATCCTGTTAATAGAAGTGGGATCCCGTCGGCGGATAGACAACGACTCAGGGGACCTGGGTTCCATTCTCCGCTTTGCCATGAAAACATACAGCGTGTGCATTTCAGGAAAAATATTCATTCATTCATTCATTCATTCATTGCATTTTAATGCCGCCCATCTGGAGGCAAAGCCAGAATCCAAAGAAACAAAAGAAAAAAAAAAGATAAAAACATGTACCATGTTCAAGATGATTATATCTTAATGAAAGTTTTTGTGGTATGCTTGCACGGGTTAACACAGGGCCTTTTCACACGACCCCTAAGATCCGCTGGCCACTTAAATTCGGACCAGAGATCTTAGGGGTTTGTCGCTGTTCCTGCGTTCCCACCCCCTCCGCACTCCTGGCTGCTGGCTGCATGAGGGGAGGGAGAAAAAAAGAAAGAAAAGAATGCCGCTCACCTCCGTTCTGCCGGTCTCGTTCTGTTCCCGGCAGCATTCAGATCTCTTAAAGGGGCGGGGGGCAAAAAAACAACAAACAGAAGCGAGGAGAGCCCGGCACTCACTACATTACATCCGCATCAGGGATTTTCACCCCTGGAGAGCAGGCACCTGAAAAGTGTGCTGGGACGCGCTTAGGTAGGCGTGGTCGCACTTAATTTTCTGTAAACTCCGGAGCTGGGAGCCATTTGCCGTGGAGTTTAGGGGTCGTGTGAAAAGGCAACCTGTTCCAAAAATTCTCTCTCTCTCTCTCTCTCTCTCTCTCTCTCTCTCTCTCTGGCATCAGTAAACCACTCTTTCAAAACCTATTATACCTCAAAAGCCCCATGGGCATTAGACTGGTTGGGAGCAACCAAAAGTCAGAGGTATTCCCCCACCTCCCACCCCATAAATTGTTCTATGAGCCACCCTTAAAATGCCGCAATCCTTTGTGTTTTAGCATGATACCTTTCTGTGCCACGTTTTGTTCTCCTTTTACTTATGCTTGTTCCAATTAGAGATGGGCATGAAATGAATTCGTTATTCGTTTCATTGCCTAACGAAACAAAAAATGAAGTGCCCTTTAAAAATGAAACGAAACGAAATAGAAATTTTCATTCCGTTCCATTCTGTTTTTCATTTTTTCATTATTTATTTTTGACAAGCGCCAATCTCAGTGAGGTTTCTAGCCTAGCTCTCTGTTGAAATCATGTTCTGTTTTGCTGGGTTTCACCCGGGCTCTGGACCCATCCTTCAAAATTTCCCTCATGTTGGTTTCCACACTCAGGGCCTTTTTACACGACCCCTAAACTCCGCCGCAAATGGCTCCCAGCTCCGGAGCTTAAAATTGTTTACCCACCACCTCCGGGGTTTACTGAAAATTAAGTGCGACCATGCCCACCTAAGCGGGTCCCAGCGCACTTTTCATGTACCTGCTCTCCAAGCGTGAAATATCTTGATGCGGATGTGCCGGGCTCTCCTCGCTTCTTTTTGTTGTTGTTGTTTGCCTCCCGCCCCTTTAAGAGAAGGAACCAGGAAGTGAAGGGGCTCCCGGCAGCTTCCACCGGCACCGGGAGGTAAGCCTTTATTCTTTTGTCCCTTTTTTTCTCCCTCCCCTCACGCAGCCAGCAGCCAGGAAGTGCTGAGGGGTGGGGACGCACGAAGAGCAATAAACCCCTAAGATCTCTGGTCCGAATTTAAGTGACCAGCGGATCTTAGGGGTCGTGTAAAAGCGCCCTCAGCTGGTCCAGGCGCTGTTCTGCCCTCACACCTGTGTTTGCCACCCTCTGCCAATCAGTGCCCGACATGCCCATGTAACTTGCCAACCAGAGTCAGCGCCTTTGACCTCCTTGATGGTGAGCAGACCTGTGGCTCCTTCTGCTTCACACAAATTATATTGTTATTGTTATTGCTACAAAGCACAACAATGACACATTAAACTTCATTGCATATGGTACATGATGTTACTGCTGGAGACTGGGACAGGGGTGTGTGTGTGGGGGCAGCGGGAGAACCATGAAATGAAATCAACTTCCTAGAACTTGGTTCTAAAGCTGGACAGTATCCAATAAAACATCCCTGCCTTTTGAACCGGTATTTCACCAGGCAAGCATTTCAGAAACAAACAAAGGAGATGGCATTTGCTCAATACGGGGCCACGTCAACAGCGTTCCTTCCTGCCAATATAAGATCTTCCTCCATGCATGTGAAAGGGCAATGTAGGCATCACAACATGTGCGGAATGGTTTGTTCTCCACATTTGCACAAGGTACAGGGAAGCCCCGTTTCCTCAGATGATTATTGGTGTTGATTAAATGATGCCTTGATTTCAGTCTCATCTTTGGTGGTTGATGACCAAGTAAGTGTGCTTCTGAGGACGTCTTTTTCTGTGGAGCACTTTCCTGAAATAATTTTGGTGGAGGGATGCCAGCTAGGTGATGCACCTTTTGTCCTGGGTTTGGTAATCCACTGGGCGAACATGGCTTGAGAGGGAAATGAAAAGGAAACTAGATAGGCATCCGCCTGGGTTATGTCTGAATCAGAAATGAGGCGTGCAAAATCTTGAGATGTCTTTGCCAACAGGAAGGATGAGTTCACAGCACTTTCTCAGAGGCCTTTCAAAAGCTGGACAGGGTAGGTGGACATCCATTGATTACCCAGTTCAGGAAAAATTAAAATAAAATAAAAAAGACTTTTCATTGAACTTTAAGCTAAATGATGACCAATACCAGGTCCCAAGAGCTCAGAAAGGGTTTAAGAACATAAGAACATAAGAAGAGCCAATGCTGGATCAGGCCAAAGTACCTTCTAGTCCAATTTTCTGTATCTCACAGTGGCCCCACCAAATGCCCCTGGGAGCACACGAGACTAGATATCTGTCTCCTGATACCACTCCCCTGCATCTGGCCTTTGAAGTACCCTCTTTTGTTAAGCCTGGAAATGACACATCCCCATCATGGCTTGTCACCTGTGATGGACTTTTCCTCCAGGAATCTGTCCAATCCCCTTTTGAAGGCATCCAGGCCAGATGCCATCATCACCACATACTGTGGCAGGGAGTTCCGCAGATGAACAACACACTGTGTAAAGAAGTACTGTACTGTATTTTCTTTTGTCTGTTTCCTTTTAAAGACTGCTTTAGGTGAAAAGGCTTAGACCTCTTTCAGTCAGCAAGCCTGGCTGCAGAATATTGAAAGCTATGGTCCAAAACTGTAAATTTCCCAAGTGTCCTCTCAAAGGGAAAACAGCATTGGGAGAACTACTTATTCCAACCCCCTTGGGTGTTCCTGGTAATTTTTCACCTACAGAAAGCAAACTTTGATCGGTGGTTGGTTGGTTTTTAATTCTGAATAGTAGTTTTGGGGCACCGTGAAGAGAACCCTTAACTTCTGTGTCCCTGAACCGTCTAGGGGCGTTGAGGGTACGGAGCTAGCCTCACACTCCTGATATAAGCCTTTGGCAAGGAAAACAAGCACACCCTTTTCTATTGGCAAGGAACCTGACACAAGCCGTTTCTGCGCCAATTGTCAGGGTTCCTCCTTCGACTCCGCAGACTCGCACAGCTTGACACGGTGCCAGCGGTAAAGCCTCTGCCAGGGTTGGGCGCAGCTCCTGGTGAAAGCGGCTCTGCCACTCCCACATAAAAAAATATCCCACAGAGGGTTCATACCAAACCCTGGTGGGGAGTGAATTGGCTCCTTATTGCCGAAGCAAAACAATCAGCTATACAGTACGATTGTCTTTGAGGTCCTAATTGGAGCTTGTAAATTTTCCTTTTCTTTCACACAGCATCCAGATGTTCCTTTCCCCCAGCTGTCTTGCTTAGAAATGTTTCCACCAAGGAATGTGCCTTTTAGGAACTCCAAAACATTGGGGCAAAGGGTTGTGTGTGGGTCGTTGGCATATATGGGAATCGGCCCATGGTTGTCTAATGGGACGGGGAAGGATCAACATGGGGTGGAGGTAGCGTACAGCATCACAGCTAATGTCTGTGAAGATTCTCAATCATCCAGGTGAGTTTATCTGGAAGCTGAGTCATGGCTACTGGGACTTCTTTTTCTAATGCCACCTCTCACAGTCATGGTCCAAAATGGCCCCGGTGGGCCCCAGAAGCTGAGTGTGGATGAGACACAGCCGTTAGTCAGTGTTGTCTGTGATGAGATGCTGCCTTACCTGAGGAACCCTAGTTGATACCTGGAGCAGATCTATCTATCTATCTATCTATCTATCTATCTATCTATCTATCTATCTATCTATCTATCTATCTATCTATCTATCTATCTATCTATCTATCTGTAGTGTATAGGTTATTTTAAGAGAGGGTTATAGAGCAGCTGAAGGCAGGTGGACCTTGTAATGATGAGGTAATGCCTAGTGGGGTTAATAGTGGGGCGGAGTTATGGGTATTTATCGAACGTGTGTGCTGTGTTATGTTATGTCGTTTGTGGAATAAAGAAGACTATCGGAGCTTGCTGTTGTGTCTGGACTCACTACATAATACTATCTATCTATCTATCTCTTCCTTTCCCTCCTTCCTTCCTTCCTTAAGAACATAAGAACATAAGAAGAGCCATGCTGGATCAGGCCAAAGGCCCATCTAGTCCAGCTTCCTGTATCTCACAGTGGCCCCACCAGATGCCTCTGGGAGTGCATGAGACTAGATCTCTGTCTCCTGATACCACTCCCCTGCATCTGGCCTTGAAGTACCCCGGTTTTAAGCCTGGAGATGACACATCTCCATCATGGTTTGTAACCTGGGATGGACTTTTTCTCCAGGAATCTGTCCAATCCCCTTTTGAAGGCATCCAGGCCAGATGCCATCACCACATCCTGTGGCAGGGAGTTCCACAGACTAACAATGCGCTGGGTGAAAAGATATTTTCTTTTGTCTATTCTTACTCTCCCAGACCTCCATTTGAGTGGATGTCCCCTAGCTCTGGTATCTATCTATCTATCTATCTATCTATCTATCTATCTATCTATCTATCTATCTATCTATCTATCTATCTATCTATCTATCTATCTATCTATCTATCTATCTATCTATCGGCTTACATATTGTTTGAGAGTTCTTTCTGCAAACTGTAGTCTTCCTCTTCCATGTAAAAAAGGGAAGCCTTTCCAAGCATCTGACATCAACCCAGAGCTCATTTGGAGAAAGTGCATTGTTTGTTTGTTCGTTTAATCTTCTGCCCACTTCCCAATTGCTTCTCTGGATGGTATATAATAACCATTCCATGGCTTGATGGTGGAAACTGCCTGCAGTTTGTAAATTTATTTATTTATTTATTTATTTATTTATTTATTTATTTATTTATTTATTTAAAATATCATTCTATCCTGCTCTTCTCCTTAGAAAGGACCCAAGGGCAAAGTTTGGAGACTTGCTCAAGGGACCCCCCCCTTCCCCAACACCACCTTCCATGTCTAAAAAACCTCCTTGGGTCTTTTTGGGGAGAAACGTGGGATAGAAATATTTTAAAGGAATAAATGGTTCTCAAGTTCTTTCTAAGGAGGAAGACGGGCGGGTTTTTTTCTGCTTTGTTCAACAAAAGAAAAGCCAAGGTGTCCGGAGTACCTGAAGGGCCAGCAGGTGCGTTTGGGAGGAGGAGGCTTTGGGTGAGTTAAACCGAGTAGGGTGATGAACAAGAGGGTGACAATTGCCCTGGGAACAGGCTTTCCCAATGACAGTTGCATGGTTTGCCCCAGTAATGATCTGTCAAGGGCTGATGTCCTCTGGGATGGTTTTCAGGAAGTGTGCTGAGGTTGGATCATGTCAGGGCAAATGACACGCCCTGGTTACAGTTCAACCCAAGACTCTGCGTGAACCCGAAATACATATACCATACCGTACAAAATGCCAACAGTTCTCCCTCCTTTTTAAAATTCTGTTTATGTACGCTGGAATCTGTGCATGCAGGCAACTTCAGCACTGCCGTGGGTTGGATGATCTTCCTCTGCCATTCCTTTTCCCTACAACCATAGACATTGTAGAGCATTCAGGGAAGTCTAAAGTGTTCCGAAACAGGCTTCTGTGCATGAGCTGTTTCTGATGCCCAGACTTCTGTGCCTTCATTCTCTTCTAGGGAATGCTAGAACTGGAGAGCCGGGTTCAAATCCTCTTGCATGTTGTGACGTTCGCCGGACAACCTTGGGCCAGTTGCTGTCTCTCAGCCCGAGCTACCTCGCAGGATTGTTGTGAACATACAGCATTTTATATAGATATATAAAGGGGGAAACATGTATGCTCTGAGTCTGCAAGCTTGTTGGAACAAAGGCAGGCTATAAATTAAACAAATGCCATCTCTGTTTATAGATAGATAGATAGATAGATAGATAGATAGATAGATAGATAGATAGATAGATATAATTTATATATAATATAATATATATAATATAATATAATATAATATAATAACATAATATTATATAATTTATTTATTTAAAATATTTGTAGCCCACCCTTCTTCTTAAAAAGGACCCAGGGTGGCTTACAACATTGGAAGAGAACATTTAAAGCTGGAGAGTGAGACAGTGGTTCTTAACAATCTGTCAGAAATACTGTGATGGGGAGTTCCTGCATGGCAGGGGTTTTGGAGTGGATGGCCCTTGAGGTCTTTTCCAGCTCTAGGATTCTGTGATTCTATGATTCAAGACAACATTTCGTATGAGCAACGAGTGTGGAGAGGCATCTTGCATCATTAAAATGCTGAGAACAATAAGTATACAAATGCAGAACGAAAGGCCTGCCACCCTGAGAAATGGAAAACTCAAAGATGGAAAGCAGACGTGGTACTCCAAAGAGGATGGCCATATTCTGAGGCGCAGTTCTATCTCTACGCCACCTGCAGAAGCGTTCTGTGCCACTCAAAGGCTTGCATGGACCGATAAACATGGGATTAGTGAAAGAGAGAAAAGGACACACACACCCCTCTCTCTCGCTTTGCATCTGTTATTGTCTGGCGCCAAGGGATCCACAGCTGCATTCAGCCCAAGAGCTGAATGCCCCCCCCCCGCCTGCCGCCATTCCTGGGGTCTGCCCACCCCTTGTTCTTTTCAGGGAATTCTCTGAAAAATCCTTGGGGGGGGGGCAGGCAGGCAGGAGGGGGGCTGGGACAGCAGGGTGGGTCGTTGCCCAGCTTTGTTCCAGATGGTGCCGCATTGGGCTGGATCTGGCAGGCCCTTCAAATGCAGATGGCGGGAGGGGGATTGTGCCCCTTTTAGCATGACAAAAAAGTGGCTGCCCTTGTGGGTTTGGGTGGGTGGGGAGGGAGGGAGGGGCTGCGCTATGGAGGGGAGATTAGGGGCTGTTTGAGAGCAGGAGGGGGAATGAAAGTCAAAATGTGTCACCCCCTCCCACACTCCCCCCCCCCAAGTAAAAAAATTGGCTGCCAGAGTCAGTGGCAGTTCCTGAAAAGACCGGCAACCTCTCTTTGACATGATGTTATACTCCAAACAGAGGATGCATCCCCCCCCGCATCGCAAAAATAAAAGGGGGGGGGAGACAACATAGGATGTCCGTTTGTGGGAAATGGCATAGGCCTATTGGTAGGCAGGGAGGCAAAATTAGACATTTTTTTTGGAACAGCAGTGCAATCACAACCCCACCCAAGTGAGGAAGGGAAGGAGGAGTCGATTTTCTGTTGACGGAGGTTCCAGGGGCCGGCCGGCCTGCGAAGGATATGGGCTTTGTTTGCTGTATTTTTTTTTATTTTTTTTTTGGCATGGTAGTATTTGTATACTCATTATTTTCAGCTTTCAGCAGTGGCTTTTAACAATGTAAGCTGCTGGAGGTCATTCCGAAGGAGAAAGGGGATGGATGGATGGATGGATGGATGGATGGATGGATGGATGGATGGATGGGGTGTTGATGAATGAATGGAGGGAGGGAGGGAGGAATGAACAAACAAACAAGCAAAGAAACAAATCCTCAAGGACAGAATCCTGGACATTTCTGCCCAGAAGTTTAAATGCCACCGAGTGTCGTAGTACATAAAATTTTAGATTCCCACTTGCAATGGCCGGAGATCTCATGAATATCTTGGGCTTCTAATCATGCAAATCCTATACATCAGTGGTGGCAAACCGTCGCCACTCCAGATCTTTTGGACCACAACTCCCAGAATTCCAAACCTGTATTGTCAATGACAAACAACTGTGGGAGTTGTGGTCTAAAACATCTGGAGTGCCAAAGATTTGCCACCACTGCTATACCTATTTCACCTAGGAAAGCCAGCTGCTCCAGAGTTTGGGAGGTAAAAACTGTTTACTTTGGTTTACCACAGGTGAGCAAGGGTTTCACTTCAGAATATTAACTTTTGGACTTACTGACAATCGCCCTGAGTGGCCTTGTTGCCAGATGGGCAGCATATAAATCCAATAAATAAACAAATAAACACTCCTCTTCCCCTGCTGATGCGTCCCATGCTTTTCAAAACTTCTTGAGGAATGAAAGGCTGTTCTTCCTTGCTGTCTAAAGCACCATCAAAACATAGCTGGTCTTTTACCGAGTTCCATGTTGGCTTTTGCTGGAATTGAAAGCACGAGCTTAGCTTCAGACGAAACAGTATTAAAAACTAAAAGCAGTACAATTTTCAAATGTTAAAAGAAACATTAATAACATATTTAAAATGGTAAATAAAATCAATACGAAAAAAAATTTAAAAGCAACGAGGCACAACAATCCATTTAAAAATGTTTAAAAACGTGGCCTGCTTGTGGAAAAACAGGAAACAATGGGGCCAGCCTAGTTTCCAGTGACAGGGAGTTCCAAAGGTTATTGGGAAGATGAGGAAGTCCTATGCCTCACTTTAAAACTATTATCAGAGGGGCAGCCATGGCCAGTGTTTATGCACATGGAAGCACACACATTTATCTATCTATCTATCTATCTATCTATCTATCTATCTATCTATCTATCTATCTATCTATCTATCTATCTATCTATTTAAGAGTATTTTTACCCCACCTTTCTCCTTGGAAAAGGATCCAAGGCGGTTTGCAGTAATGAGGGATATTATACAGTCCATGTTCAAAGATTTGAGACCAAGGAGTTGAGGGACATCTTACAGCATTAATAGACAACATTACATTAAAGGTACAAGGTTATAAATAAGTAGTTATAATAAACACCAAGTCTATGTGAACCTATAGATTCATATGAAAGACTGTACACATGGACTCAAGGGTTTAAAAATGTTTTAAGAACAATAATCCTGCAAAAGTCAAGTTACCGTAATGGAATACTGTACATTCAGAGCTAGTAAGACTGAAACGTCCGACCCAACTCAGAGGAAAGACAAGGATGGGACTGTGTCCTCCAGACGCCCCAGTTTTCTCATCGCATTCCTGCACTTTGTCCCCCCCCCCCCTCCGTTGCCTCCCAACCCACAGCGTTGGCCTCTGAACCTGTTGGCACCAAGTGGCCTTATCCTGAGCTGTGGCCCTCTTTCTTGCCCTTCCTCACACTTGTGACAGTTTTCTTGTGCCACTGGATGGGGATAGAAATCTAAGCAAGCAAGCAAACAAACAAACAATAAATAAATATATAAACATATAAAAAGATCAAGACAATTCAGAGGGAAAGAATCAGCATTGATCATTGCAACTTGGGGTGGAGCCTTCAGTTACCGGAGCACTGGGTGGGGAGGGTTGTCAGCAGACGTTCTCCCTCCATCCACAGGTTTTGGGATTTCAGGAGGTATCTGGCTGAACTTGGTTAGAAATGTGAGACAGGGCTTCATGGAAGATTTAATTTTGGAACAGGGAAAATATTTTGTTTTGTTTTGTTTTGTTTTGTGGTTTCTGATGCTGTTTATTCAGAGGCACCTCATTAAATGAGGCTCCAGACTGGAGCTGATTTTCTGTGTCCATAACTCCTACCTTGTGCAAACCTTCACCCCCCCCCTTCATGTGCATGTATGAACAGGCCTCAAAATGACCTTTCCCCACATCCAGCTGGGAAGTTTACAAGTATGCCGTTGCTTACAGGTATGTGTCCGTGACATATGTTTACATGTTATACATCTCTCTGGCTATAATCCTTATGTTTCTTGCACCGATCTTGTACCGATCTTGGACTGCCTGCCTAATCCTGGGGTATCGTTGTAGACTTCCTCCAACAAGATTGGTTTTATTTTGGGGAAATTGTTACCAAAAAGTGTTCTCCTTCTATACCGCCCCATACCACTTCAAGTAGTCTCTGGGTGGTTTACAGTTTTTAATTACAGTATACAGGCTACACATTGCCCCCCCCCCCACAAACTGGGTACTCATTTTACTTCACAAACCACTCTGCGACTGGTTATTTTTATTTATTTATTTATTTATTTATTTATTTATTTATTTATTTATTTATTTATTTATTTTGCCTTTTTCAACTACAGAGCTCATTTATTTAATTTTGTTTATTTATTTATTATCATGCCGCCGCCCCTTCCTGCACAGGACCCAACACAGCTTACAAGACCAATTAAACGAGTTTCAAATGAACACAGCACAAATAAGATACAGTACTTGATTGGGAAAAGTTTGAGTACTACCTCTTTCCCTTTTTGCCACAGTGAGAACCAGAAACTTGACTTTTAAAAGTTGAAAGGGTTGTGAGAAACCTGGGCTTTTAGGAGAATACGGGAGACTCCTTTAGCCCTTCGCCATCTGTCCTTAGATACATGCCACCCCCTCTATCAGCTTGGCTTGGCCAAATTCTCCTAGATGGGCTACCCCCCCATGGGTCCAGGGCCACTGCCTGAACTTCCAGATGTGCCAGCGGTGATGCTCTGTTGGAAACAACACGGGGTGGGACGGCCTGCTTTCGAGGCCCTGCTTGGAACGGCTCAGAGAAGGGTGGAGAGGCCAAAACAAGGGGTTTTTTTTCCCCAAGATTTTTTACGGGAAGAGATAAACTGGGCGGGAAAGTTCCCGGTGTCTTTCCGTCCAGCTGCTCCTCCGGCCCAAGCCATCAAACATTCCTTGGGCTGCGGCAAAGACAAACGGGAGATTTCCTGCCAGCCCAGGCGGCCTTTTCCTCCGCGGGAGGAGGAACCAAAAGAGGTTTTTCCCATCTGGAGGGACCCCACCGAGAGCAGGAAGGTGGTCCGAACAGCTGGCCAGACAGAGTGGAGCCAGGCTTTGGAGGGGTGGTGGGGGGATTGCCGGCAGGGGTGGGAACAGGCGACCCAGCCTGGGAAGGGCTGTTATTGTAACACAAATCCAGGTGCAGGCCTGGTTCTGGCGCTGGGACAGCCAGGGGCAAGTCAGCAGCTCAGGAGGGAGGGGGTGGGGGTTAGAAAGAGAGAGAGAGATGCGCTCTCCTCCCCTCCCCACCCCCAACCTTGTAGTCCAAAGCTGGCCACCCGGGTGATTTTACCTCCCATTCAAGCAACCTTTTTCTTCGGTGGGTGGGTGGGAGGAAAAATCCAACTGCCTTGCAATGTAGAGGTATGCCTCTGCAGCCCCCCACCCCCCCACCCCCAAAAATTCCTAGAGGACTCTGGAAGGGCTTGGGTTTTTTTTTGTTTTCCTGGCACTGCATAGCTTCAGGACATGATGATGTGCTCTGGGGCTTGCTACTGTTTCAACTACAGGGCCAAAGAAGGCCTCCGATATCCATCCTCCCCAGCCCACGCGGATGTTGGCCGGGGGTGCAGATGTCAAAGCAAAAAGTGTTCTGCTTATATACCGTCCCACAGCACTTCAAGCGCTCTCTGGGCAGTGTGCAATTTAATGATGCAGGTTACACATCAAGAACCCACCCACCCCCATCTTGTGTAGGGTTCACCGTTACGGGAAGCCAAGGCATCGAGCAGGGATCCATCAGAGGGGACCGTTCTGCAAGGACACTGAAATTAAACCAGTGGTTCTCAACTGGTGGGTCCCCAGATGTTCCTGGACTGCAACTCCCAGGAGTCTTCATCACTAGCTGAGCTGGCTAGGATTTCTGGGAGTTGCAGTCCAGGAACATCTGGGGACCCACAAGTTGAGAACCACTGAATTAAACCATCCCTCTGTCCTTGGTCAAACCAACTGCACTTCAAACCCTTTCCACCCTGGATGCGAAGTAACTCATAGAATCATAGAATCATAGAGTTGGAAGAGACCTCAAGGACCATCCAAATCTATCCCCTGCCATGCAGGAACCCCCATCACGGTATTTCCAACAGATGGCCACCCAGCCTCTGCTTTTGTTGTTGTTGTTGTTGTTGTTCAGTCGTTCAGTCGTGTCCGACTCTTCGTGACCCCATGGACCAGAGCTCGCCAGGCCTTCCTATCTTCTACTGCCTCCTGGAGTTTAGTTAGATCTATCTTGGTTGCATCAATGACACCGTCCAACCATCTCATTCTCCGCCGTCCTCTTTTCCTTTTGCCTTCCATCTTTCCCAACATCAGGGCCTTTTCCAGGGAGTCTTCTCTCCTCATGAGGTGGCCAAAGTACTGGAGCCTCAGCTTCAAAATCTGTCCTTCCAGTGAACATTCGGGGTTGATTTGGGGCAGCATCTTCCACTGCCGGACAGCTCTAACCGTCATGAAGTTCTTTGAACTGTTGATCCCACATTTTGGGAGGATAGGAAACAACAATGAACAACCGTGAAACTGGGGTGGGGTGGGGGTGAGGATAAAATCCGTCATTGCCAAAGTCCTTCTAGAACGCTTTGGTCCCCCCCCCCCCGCCGCCCGATAGAAGGGACAGAAATTTTAGGAGCAAATATGTCCACGCCTCCCACGGCAGTGAGATATCGTAAAGCAGGCATACCCAAACTTCGGCCCTCCTGATGTTTTGGGCCACAACTCCCAGAATCCTATGCCTGTATTTACAATGGCAAAGGACTGTGGGAGTTGTGGTCCAAAACATCTGGAGGGCCGAAGTTTGGACAATGGACATGCCTGTCGTAAAGGGTTTGCGTGCAGGGTTCATTTTGTGACATTTCTAACCCGTCTTTCCTCGAATAAGCTCAGGAAACCAGAAATTCCCTACTTCTCACAAGTATTCGGCAAGGAAAAGGTAGGTTGGGAGAGAGGGATGGTGGCCGAATATTACTCACTGAGTTTTATGGCCAAGTAGCGGGTTGAGTAGCCTAGGAAATGAACGGTCTGCCTGGGGAGCCAGAGGTTAGGAGCTCAAGTTCCCAATGGCGGGAGAATCATGGAAGAGCGAAGTCAGAAGGGGCTCACAACGCCACCCAGTCCAACTGCCCCTTGCCTCAGAAGGTTTCTTGAAGCCAGCAAAGCAAAAAAGCAAAGTGTTCTGCTTATATACCGCCCGATACCACTTTAAGTAGTCTCTGGGCGGTTTACAATTTCATTACTGTATGCAGGCTGCACTTGCCGCCCCCCCACTCCCCCAGCAAGCTGGGTACTCATTTTACCGACCTCAGAAGGATGGGAGGCTGAGTGAACCTTGAGCCTGCTACCAGGGATTGAACCCCAGGTCGTGAGCGCCGTTTTAGCTGCAGTACAGGCATTTAACCACTGTGCCACAAGGCTCCAGAAGAGACGACTAGTGACCATGCAGGAGGGTGGGAGGACGTAGCCTTTTAAGGTGAGCTTTTGTGGACGAGTCCACTGCTTCAGAAGGGTTTGGGTGTTTTGTTTTGTTTTGTTTTGTTTTGTTTGCGTGGGACACTAGCACATGGGTTACCTCCTCTAAAACAGAACTGGCTAGTCCTTAAGATGTCACAGCACAGGGAACTGGCACATCCAATGGCATCAGAAATCAGGGGGAGGCGAAGTCTCACGGTTTGGAGAAAATGACAAGGAGTCTTTATTCTAGTTTTAAAACGCTCAGTGCATTTCAACACATAGTCTTCCTCAGGAGCCCGATTGTAGAATTGAAACGTCACTCATTTGTGTAGTCAGCACCAGCTCCAAACACTCAAAACCATCAGGAAAATAGATGAGAATAAAGGCTGCTTCCATTTTCTACATCCTGAGACCTCGTCTCCCATTCTGGTTTCTAGTCCTCAAGATGCCACGAGACTCTCTCTGAGTCCTGCTGGCTCACATCACGTTTCCAAGCTATGTTTAAATCATACAGATGTGGATTGGCAAAGCTTGGATTGCCCCACACACCCACACGCGGGTACGTCTCTCCAGGCCTGAGGTGGTCACCATCACCACTCAGGCGACAGAGTGGCCATGTCGTGGCTATGGCTGCCACCCCCTTTCTCCTCCTTTCCTGCTTCCTCTCTCTCTCAATGAACCTCTCTAATAAACCCCTTTGTACACCTAAGCACATCCGATCTTGCCTGATTTTGGAAGCTAAGCAGGGTCGGCCCTGGTTAGTACTTAGATGGGAGACCACCTGGGAATACCAGGTGCTGTAGGTGCCTGGAGTAGGAACTGGCAAACCACTCCAGTATTCCTGCCAAGAAAACTCCATGGACATGGGGTCACGAAGAGTCGGTCACGACTATAACAAAACACACACACACACACACACACACACACAGAGAGAGAGAGAGAGAGAGAGAGAGAGAGAGAGAGAGAGAGAGTCATTGGTGGAGGCCATTGGCAGCAGGGGTCAAGCAAGGAGGATCCTTCCCCTTGTGCAACAATGCCTCCATTTTGTTTTTCAGGGACATTTGGGCTCCCTTGCATGGACGCCCAACCCCTGAGCTCGCGTTTCTGAGTGACAAAAGAGCACCCTCTTCCCATTTTGCGTCTGAATCTACACATACAGTAATAATCACAGAGCTAATATTATTTACACAGTAATAAACCACTGAGCAGCCCAGCAATTGTGCCATCAAGCAGAGCGGAGAGGAAAGAGAGGGAGAAAATGAACCCATGGCATACAATGCACTGATGAGGCACATACTACTTGGTGCATAATCCCCAGCCAGGCGAATTATTGAAACAGTGAAAGAGAACAGTCGCTTGGGGAAGGTCTGCTTGGGGGTCTCTCCGCCAGTGTGTTTTGTGTCGGTACCCCACCCGTGGCGCCAGGGTCCCCTTTCCTCCTGGCTTGTCCGGGCCTTTGGGCCGCTCCAAGTGTCATTCCCTCGCAGGCCACTGCTAGCGGGCGCAAGCACATCTGGAGTCTAGACTTGGTGGCTCGGTGGGCCGGGTTTGCTGGCTCGGCGGTGCCCATTCCTCCCGCTGCACTCTGTTTGCTTAGCTGGAGGTATTTAATTGGAATTAAAGTGGCCTCTCTTGTTTTTTGCGGACAAGGCCGCTGGAAAAAAAAAAGGAGCTGAAAGTCATCGAAAACATCTGCAGGAGACAGCGCAGGGTCATTAGATGGCAGGGCGCGAGGCGCCAGTTTTAGTGCTTGCAGCCGACGCGGGGAAGAATGGCTCAATACGGCTTTTGTGGACGGGCAGCCGAGCCGGCAAACAGGGCTTGTTGATCCTGGCATTCGGTACTGCTTCTGGGATACTCCTCCTGGGTGAGCGCCCAGCACGGCCTCTCCGGCCGGCAGGACAAGCAACCCTCTTGCAGGCCGCCACGGCCGTGGGGGCGGTGGCAGAAAAGAGATACAAGCTGTGTGTGTGTGTGTGGGGGAGGTTGTCTCTCCTGTCTTCTTCCCTCAAAGGGGGTTCATTGTGCCAAAGGGGGTGGGGGGTATCCTCCTCTGATGGGGCTCGAGTTGTAGGAGGGAGAGCAAAAGGACCCTTAATGTTTTCCACATCTGCTCTACCTAAATCTCTCAGTCTCTCTCTCTCTCTCTCTCTCTCTCTCACTCACTCACTCACACACTCACTCACACACACACACACACACACACACACACACACACACACACACACACACAGATAGATTGGTTCCCCTACAGATCTTCTAGCTCAAAGCTGAACAGTACAGCTCCCAGGTTCCGAACCAAAACCTTTATCGTCATGAACAAGACACCGATACAGAGAGTACCTTCAGCAGAACGGAATTCGAGTTTTCTAAAAGAGTAACATGGTTTGGTTAGATTCTGTGCAAACTGTTTATGCCGCAAAGCACATCCCCTTCTCCGCCTTGTCCTGTGTCCTAGAGGATGATAACACTATAAAACTTGAAAGGGAGGGGCTGCACGGGGTGTGGGGCAGGGAACCCTTGGCCCTGAGGTCCCACAAGACCTTGCGCAAGTCATCGAACAGGGTGAGTTCCCCGGCCCCGAGGGGGCACCATCGTCTGACGGCTCCCAGGCGGCCGGCCGGCGCAATACCTGTACTGCCCACTGTCGGCCGGGCACCATCACGTGGCTGGTTCTGGACGGTAGGGGTTGTAAGGGCTCCTATCCCCATCGGCGTTGCATCTGGATGGGATGCCACGGGAATGGAGGGGTATCGCTTATAATGGGTCGAGGTGCTGATTCAGGACCATGCTGTTTCAGCATAGTTCACTATGCGTGCCATAAAACCTGTGGGCCAAGTTATTTATTTATTTATTTATTTATTTATTTAACTTCTATATTGCACCATCTAGCAAAATTGCTACTCTGGGCGATGAGGTTCTCCCCAGCTCAACTCATGCGGTCCATCAAAAACCTAGAAGAAACCAACCCGCTGAATATGAGATGGCAACTGCTTCCCCTGAACCTGTGCTTCCTAAGGGACTGGCACCAGGAGGCGGCATTACTGTCTGGGATTCTGGAGGAGACGTAGCTGATAGCTATGGAGAGCCTTCTGCGCCTTCATGAGAAGATGACGGCCAGAGCCCTCCAAGCCTGCTTGCGGTCCTGAAGTTGGGCTAGGATTCCCAACATTTGTTTCAATGGGCAATGGTGTTGTGTTGCGTCGTTAGAGTTGTGACCAACTCTTCGTGACCCCATGTCCATGGAGTTTTCTTGGCAGGAGTACTGGAGTGGCTTGCCAGTTCCTCCTCCAGGCACCCACAGCACCTGGTATTCCCTTGTGGTCTCCCATCCAAGTACTTACCAGGGCCGACCCTGCTTAGCTTCCGAAATCAGGTGAGATCGGATGTGCTTAGGGTATCGAGGCAGCTTGGGCGATGATGCCCATGCATGGCTGATAGGACCTGTAGCCCAAAGGCATGTGAAAGAATGGCTTTTGCCTGTCCTTGCCAAACACTGTAGTCCTGGGCTGAAAACACAGCAGCCCAAGGCCGTCTCATGCAGCCACTGAACATCTTGCCAAATCTTGACCCCACTCTCATTCGGCAAAACAAGTTGCACCTTTGACCACAAGGTGGTCCCTCTTCAAGGAAGCTGAGCACCTTTGCTTGAGCAAGGCCTGGAGACCGTCTAGGACAGTCCTGGAGTGAACCTTCAGCACTCCAGATGTTTTGGACCAAAGCACTCCAGATGTTTTGGAACCTTCAGCACTCCAGATGTTTTGGACCACAACTCCCAGAATTCCAAGTCTGCATTGCCAGTGACAAAGGACTGTGGGAGTTGTGGTCCAAAACATCTAGAGTGTCGAAGGTTTGCCACCATTGCTCTAGGACAGTGTTGGCGAACCTATGGCACGGGTGCCAAAGGTGGCACACAGAGCCCTTGCTGTGGGCACCCGATGTCGCCCCTTCACGGCCACCTCTATTCAAGTTAGATTGCTGTATTGGCACTTTGCAAAAAAAAAAATTGAGTGGGTTTTGAATTGCAGTTTGGGCACTCGGTCTCTAAAAGGTTCGCCATCACTGCTCTAGGAGAACAACAGCTTAGTGGGTAAGAGTGGGCGTAAAAACTGCTTATCACGCCTTTCTTATTTTAAAGAACTTTTGGTAAATAGCTTTGTCAAGCCAGAAAGTCTGACACTTGGACCTCTCTCTAAAGGGCTCGGTCCCACGTCCCTTTAAAAGCAGTTTAAATTACTAGAAAAACCGTGTCTAAAAATGCTGTCCCCACGGCCACCGGGCTTTTTGAAAAAAAAGAAAAAAGAAAACCCGGTAATGCCCCTTTAAGCGAGGTTTTTTTTTACTTACCCAAGAGGTAGGGAATTTTTTGCCTCACTTTGATAATCCACCTTTTAAGGAAGCAGACGCCATGGGACCACACAGATGATCCGGGTTTCTTTTTCTTTTTTTCTCATAGCATGGACTGGCTGTTCCTGGGGCCGATCGGCACTGTTTTTTAAAATTCCTCTGCAGCATTGGAGCAACAGGAAGCTCCATGCGGTGCCCTGGGTTTTAATTTCCCCCAGCCAAGTGGCCCTTTTTTAAAATGCTAGCACCACCTGCTGGCCAAGGGGGCTGAACTGCACTTTAAAATAAAAAAGCAGCTTTTCACATGAGAACTCTTTTCCCACATATTCAATCATGTGATGGGACGAAGAGGAAAAGCCAGACCTTCAGAAGATCAGGATCGAACCCCAGGTGAGATAGCAGCCTAAGAGCCCTATAGACTTTTATTGACTTCAAGGGAAAATCAGAAACCTGGATTTATCACAGCTGACATCTATCCCTTAAAGGGTTTATTTCCAGTATGAAACCAGATAGCCATTTCCAATAATATTAAAATTCTTGTTTCCATCTTCTCTGTGCATGGAATGAAGTCCAAAATGTTGAAAACAAGTAATTTTTTGAGAATGGACTGGCATATTTAAGTTACAGTACATGGAAGTCAGTCTTACTGCTATAAAAACCAGGAAACAAAAATGCTTAAAATATATGAAAATGAAACGTATGTGGCAGGCAAGCATTATTTGTAGGTAACCCATGTGTGTGGTGTTCTGCATATGTGTGTCTCTCTTCCATATATTTACATTTCTCTAAGATGTTTACACTTCTTCAAATGTAAACAATTGAGTTTTGTGGTACAATAAATTGATGATCTCTATAAATAATCAGAAAATTGTTAATGAAAATCTCTGTTGCTTTTATTCATACTTTAATTATGAAGCTGGGTACTGTGGCATTTGTTTAGATTACATAGACCTTTTTACCTGCAGAGTAAGTGACATGCTGCTAGCATAAATTCCTAAAGGAGTAAGTTAGGTAAAGGTAAAGGTCCCCCGCCCCCGCACTTGCAGGCTAGTTCTGTCTGACTCTAGGGGCGGCACTCATCTCTGTTTCTAACCCAAAGAGCCAGTGTTGTGCAAGTCCATGGCCATGGGGCCGGCATGGCTGAACACATTTCTGCACACAGAATACTGTTTTCCTTCTCGCTTTTTACAACAGTACTGTACCTATTTATTATCTACAGTACTGTACTTGCATTTACATGATTTGCTACATTAGTAACCGCCATCTACTGGTCACTGTGACACATTGCAATGACTCCTAGTCTAGCCCCCCCCCCCCCGCATTGTTTTGTATTTCCTTATTCGTTGTGTACAGGTCCGATTATCAGCCATGCTTACATTGAGCCTTACTTTCAGATTTGGCTGGAGCTCTCGGATTGTTTCACTATAACGTTCGGTAAGCTGTTGTTCAAAACTTATTTTTAACAGCACAGTTGATCAGGACTGCGTTTTCTACACACACGCCCTTAATTATTCTAATGCTCTACACATATTTTAAAGGTCAAATGGTGATAGCTACCAGGCCCTGCCTCCAGTTCCGTTCCTAAACCCCCAGTATACTCCTGGCTTGGCTGAACAGGCAGCATGACCTAATGGTTGGGAATGCCTTGGAAACCGGGGTCCATGTTTGGAAAAGTTACTTTGGAGACCATAGAATCACAGAATTGGGAAGTTGGAAGAGGCCCACAAGGCCATCGGGTCCAATGACCTTTGGAGGTGGCGAGCGCTCCAGCACTGGAGGCATTCAAGACAAATGTGGACAACCAAGCACCTGGCAGATCTCTTTCAATTTGTATTCCTGCGTGGAGCAGGAGGTTTGGACTGGATGGCCTTGTAGGGTCCCCTTCCAACATCACTCTTCTATAACCTCACATCAGGTTCCATTGCCGTCCTGGTCTAACAGGAAGTTCTTCCTAAAATTCAACCAAAATCTAACTTTCTGTAGCTTGCCTCCTGCGCTCGGGGTTGATCGAGAACAGGTCCTGCCCCTCCTCTGGACGTCTACCTTTTCAAGTCTTTGAAAAGTGCTCTCCTGTCCTATTGCTTTTCTTTGTCTTATTATTTATTTATTGAACATTTATACCTCCCATTTAGTCAGTAGCTTCTCTGGGAGGTTTACAAACCAAATAAATAATGTCCAAATAAAGAAACAATTTAAAAAAACATAAGGATGGCAAGGAACATTAAACAAATCCCATGATAACAAACTGCGTTATTGATGAAGATGGCTCGGTCGGGACCAGAGCAGGGCCAGATCCTCCCCAAATGCTGAGGCTAGCTACCACCACCACCACCATCACCACCTAAGTCCACACGCTGCCCCTGGTCATTGCAAAGATGACTGCTTAGTCCATCTTCGTCTGAACTGGTACCCTTCAGATGTGCAGCCCTTTACATCTAGAGCAGGGGTGTCCAAACTTTTTGCAAGGAGGACCAGATTTGGTGAGGTGAACATGTATGGGGGCCGACCATTCAGCTGCATTAGGACAATGCAAGGAGGTGAGGAGGACGCTAAAGCAACGGAGCTGGGGGTGGGTAGGCTGGGCAGGTGGCTGGGGGGATGGACGGAGGCAGGGAAGGCAGGCAAACCATGGCCCTTTGTACACGACCCCTAAACTCCGCCGCAAATGGCTCCCAGCTCCGGAGCTTAAAATTGTTTCCCCACCAGCTCCGGAGTTTACAGATAATTAAGTGCAACCACGCCCACCTAAGCGCGTCCCAGCACACTTTTCAGATACCTGCTCTCTGGAGGTGAAAAATCTTTGATGCGGATATAACGTAGTGACTGTCGGGCTCTCCTTGCTTCTGTTTCTTCTTTTTTTGCCCCCCGCCCCTTTAAGAGGTCTGAATGCAGTGCCGGGTTGGCAGAACGGAGGTGAGCGGCATTCTTTCCTTCCTTTTTTTCTCCCTCCCCTCACGCAGCCAGCAGCCAGGAGTGTGGAGGGGGTGGGAATGCAGGAACAGCGACAAACCCCTAAGATCTCTGGTCCGAATTTAAGTGGCCAGCGGATCTTAGGGGTCATGTGAAAAGGCCCCATAAGACTGCAAGCTGACATCTCCATCCAGTATGGGGAGGGTCCAGCTGGCAGGGATGCATGACAGGCTGAGCCGGCAGGGAGAAGAGGCTGTGGGCCACTCGAAATTTGAAAACGGGCCGCATTTGGCCCCTGGGCCTGACTTTGGACATGCCTGATCTAGAGCCAGTGCTAGGAAGAGGCTGGATTTGTCTTTCAGGACGACTTTTCCAAAGGAAGCTGCTTCTGAAACTTAGTAGCTGGAACTCAAAAACCCAAACGTTTTGAGGATACCTTCAGGGCAGCTTCCAGGGAGGGCAGGAATTTCCCCTGCTAGTTTAGTGCTTGCTACTATTTGCTCTAGAAAGCAGCCCAGTTGGCTGCCTTTCCCCAGTTCTGTCAACATCTTGAGCTGGTAGGAAAGCACGGCATGAGCCACTGCTTTAAGGAAGGACAGAAAGGACGCCTGGGTAGGAAGGGCACAAGCAGTCGCCATTTCTCTATGCATGGGAACTGTTTGCTGGCACGCTTTCAACTTCCAAGGTCCATGGTATCTCCCCTTCAACAGGTGCTATCTTGCCCTGGCTGCCCAAGTGAACTGAGAACCCAGAATCCACAAGTACAGTACTGTATTTTCATGAGGGACAAGTGTATTACAAGCAGGGACCTTCATAAGAACATAAAAACATAAGAAGAGCCCTGCTGGATCAGGCCAAAGGCCCATTTAGTACAATTGTACACAATACTCCAGGTGCAGCCTTACTATCGTTTTGTATAATGGCATTATAATGTTGGATGCTTTATTTTCAATCCCCTTTTGATGATCCCTAGCATGGATCTCTTTCCTGATCCCTCACGCGCAGAGCCCATGAGTCGATAAAGTGTTGCCCCAATATGCATTACTTTACATTTTCCTACATTGAAACACATTTGCCATTTCGCAGCCCATTGTCCCATTTCGCAGCACATTTCTTGGTCCAGATCATCCAAGATGCTGATTATTAATCTTGATAATAATCTTAGAACTGCAGAGCCGCAAGGCACCCTACGGATCATCATGTCCAGGAAGCACCGTGGGCAACCGGACGCCCAGCCTGGATCTGCAGCCAAGCTCTCCAGCAATTAAGTCGGCACAAATGCATCTGGGCAGTGTTGCAGGCGCTTGTAAAAACCGAGGTCAACAATAAGGTGAGATGGAAGTGAGCAGCCAGAAGGATGGGGCCGAAAGGATTAGGCACCTTTACATTTTTCTTAGTGTTGAAATGTTCTCCTGAATCTGTACGTGAATTATTTCTTCATGCTTCTAGGTCTCATGGATTTGCTTTGCTCATAGGCTTAAGATATGTATAATTGCACTAGCAACTTGGCCAGGGAGTCCTGGATGGGGGTTCCTGCATTAAAAGGGGTTGGACTAGATGGCCCTTGAGGTCTCTTCCGACTCTACGATTCTATGATTCTAGGTGGCAGAGGTTCTGAACACCATCTGGATGCTGGTGATGGCATCAAATCCAGGGGTGCGTTTTAGCAATGATATCCCCTCACTGGGGGCGTTGTAACCGTCCTCTCCCCTGCCTTGAGGGAAGTAAGGCCCGACGTCAGAAACCCAGATCTTGCCTTGCCCAGGAGGGAAACAAATAGAAATGATGCACGAAAGACATCCTGGGACCGTGACTCAACGTCCGAAAGATGGCCAGGTAGGAACGATACGACCAGTTTGGACCCAGACAATAACAGAGGGCAACGAAAGCGTTTTCCGCCCTGCCTCTGGTTCCAACAACCTCCGTGCCCCCTGAAGTGTGCAAAAACTAGCTCCAGGCAAAATGACAAGCTCCCTTTTAAAAGGGGACACAAAGGCGGGGGGGGGCCTCATGGGAGGTCACCCTGTCCTTCTTCCATCCCGTTTTGCTGTGTTGTCCCAAGCAGCCAAGCTGAGAGGCAAGGTGTCGCGTCCAGGGTTGAGTTCCTTGCTCTGCAGCATAAGAATCCATCGGGTCACGATCCTGACCTTGCCACTGTGAAGGCAGCCGCCATGATCGTCCTGGCCCCGGGGCGGGGTGTCTTTCCAAGCTGCAGCCCCTCTAACCCCGGCTCCTTGTGTGGGCTTGGCCCGAGGGAGGCAGCCTCTCTTCAGCCAATTTGGGAAGAGGGCCCCCCGATCCTGATCTTGCCGTTGTGAAAGAATTGGAACCCACCCAAAGGAGCGGGTCATCCACTCAATGAGCAAAGGGTCTACGTTTAACCAACAAAAAAGAAAACTGGGAAGCAAGTGGCCACCCTGCAGACATAAATAAGGCCCAACAGAGACCCAAGTGTCAAAACGGAGCACACAATCTGGATACCATAAGTAGCTTCAACACGGGCAAGTGCAGAGCGATGCCTGTTGGGGCAAAACCAACCAACAAACAAACAAAAACCAACAACAACACCCCAAACTCAATTACATTTATAAACTGATGGGGTCTGAACTCTCTGCAACAGACCAGGAAAGGGACCTTGGTTTCCTGGTGGGCAGCTCAATGAAAGTGTCAATCCCAGTGTTCCGCTGCAGTGAAAAAAGCAAACTCAATGCTAGGGATCATTAGGAAGGGTATAGAAAATAAGTCATCAAGTGTCCTTTGGCCTCTTTATAATTCTATGGTGAGGCTCCACCTGGAGTATTGTGTACCGTTCTGGTCACCATACCTCCAGAAGGATATTATGGAAGTGAAAAAAGTACTGAGGAGGGCAACCACAATGATTAGGGGACTGGAACACCTTCTCTATCATCTGAGGCTGCAACAACGGCTGGGCCTCTTCACCCTGCAACGATGGCACCTACGAGGTGACCTGATCAAAGTTTATAAAATCATACACGGTGTGGACAAAGTAGATAAGGAAAAACTGTTTTCCCTATCGAACAACGCTAGAACTACGGGGCGCTCCATGAAACTTTTGGGTGCTAGATCTCCAACAAATAAGAGAAACTATATTTTCACCTAGAGATCACTGGTCAATGGAACTCCCTGCCGGAAGAAGTGGCAACAGCGGTCAGCCTTGACAGCTTGAAGAAAGGATTGGACATGTTCATGGAGAACAAGGGTATCCATGGCTTATTATTATGGATGCCTAAAGACAACCTCCTGGTTGGAGAGAGAGGCAGGATGATCTCTCCATGCCATTTGCGGGGAATTGGGATCTCTCCATGCCATTTGCAGGGCATCGTAAGCAGGTAAAGACACCTGCTTGGGAATACCCTGAAGCAACTGGTGAGCCTCTGTGTGAGACAGAATGCTGGACTGGATGGGCTGTGATGGCCTCTTCCAGCCAGGCTGTTCCCATGTTCCTTGACAAAAACACAGCAAGGGGTGGGTGGTGCTCTGCTCTTGCTGCCTGATCCACCCCCCTCTCCACCAATTTCTTCGCAAGAAAATTCTTTTACCTAGACACCAAGCTAAGCACAGCAGGTCTGCTACGGAACCCTACCACCACCACCTAAGCCAGGTATGTCCAAAGTCAGGCCCGGGGGCCAAATGCGGCCCGTTTACAAATTTCAAGTGG
This sequence comes from Phrynocephalus guinanensis, assembly GCA_037367245.1. NCBI lineage: Eukaryota > Metazoa > Chordata > Lepidosauria > Squamata > Agamidae > Phrynocephalus > Phrynocephalus guinanensis. The sequence continues at coordinate 129,399,465 of CM074737.1, forward strand.
CCCGCGGCCTCTCCTCCTCACCGGCTCAGCCTGTCATGCATCCCCGCCAGCTGGCCCTTCCCCATACCGGATGGAGGCATCAGCTTGCATTTTTATGTTTTGCCTGCCCTCCCTGCCTCTGTCCACCACCACCCATCCACCTTCCCAGCCTACCCGCCCCTGGCTCCGTTGCTGCAGCATCCTCCCTTCCTCCTTGCATGTTACAGAGACATGTCAAAAGTCCGGCCTGGGGGCCGAATGCGGCTGAATGGTCGGCCCCCACACGTTTTCGCCTTGCCAAATCTGGCCCTCCTTGCAAAAAGTTTGGACACCCCTGACCTAAGCATAACTAGGGCCACAAGGTTAACTCACACCCCCTGCTGGTATGAGAGGGAATAGCAACTCCATGCATAGAATCAGAAGAGAGTGCCCGGAGTAGGTCTCTCTACCTTGTATGTTTCCTAGAGTCGAAATATTACAAATAAATAATCACAGCAATTATCAACCATGAAGGAAATCCACGAGTCCTCTACTTCCATCCTGGACGATGCAATGATTCAGATAGCTTAAACCAGGCATGTCCAAACTTTGGCCCTCCAGATGTTTTGGACAGCAACTCCCACAGCCCTTTGCCATTGGCAATCTAAGCTTAGAATTCTGGGAGTTGTGGTCCAAAACATCAGGAGGGCCGAAGTTTGGATATGCCTGGAAACGTTTCCGACCCCTGGTTATCCCATCTGTAACTGAAAACAGCTCAAGGAAGAGAGAGCCAGAGCTTGGTTCCCCTCTGGGCCTGTGTAGCCTTAGGAAACCCCAGGTTGCACCACAGAAGGGGGAGGATATATCTCTTTCTGAGGACTCTGTAGCTAAAATATCTGGAAAGGGTTGTCGCAAGTCAGAATTGGCTTGACAACACATACGGATGCTTATTACAGGAAGAAAAAGAAGAAAAGACAGGGAAAGGTTTTCCACCTGACGTCCCATTGATGTCCATTTGTTCTCGTGTGTTGAGATCACTCTGTTGGCCCTCCGTGGAGGGCAGAGTGGCACTGCTGGATGGGAGAGCTCACAATGAGGGATCCACGCACGCGCCTCTGATGTCTTCCCGGGCAGAGGTGGGCACAAAAACTGGCATCTGAGTTCACTGCAAGGTTTATTTCTCACCTCAGTCTCCATGTTATGTAGTCGGCTGCACCTTGAGATACATGTGTGTGTTTGAAAGGGGGGGGGGGAGGTCCGTAACTTAGTATGTCAAAAGTCCAAGTACTGTACTTGAAAGCCATTGCCTGTCTTAACAAGATCAGCCGTGCTGGGCACCCTTCAGATGCACCCCACTGCATAGCACCTGTTCTTACATAAGAACATAGGAAGAGCCCTGCTGGATCAGGCCAAGGGCCCATCTAGTCCAGCTTCCTATATCTCAGAGTGGCCCCACCGAATGGGTCTGGGAGTGCATGAGACTAGATATGTATCTCTTGATCCCACTCCCCTGCATCTGGCCTTTGAAGTACCCTGGTTTTAAGCCTGGAGATGACACATCTCCATCATGGTTTGTAACCTGTGATGGACTTTTCCTCCAGGAATCTGTCCAATCCCCTTCTGAAGGCATCCAGGCCAGATGCCACCACCACATCATGTGGCAGGGAGTTCCACAGACTAACAATGCACTGGGTAAAAATATATTCTTGGACATCATGGTTCTTGCCTTTGCTGGGCCCTGCCAATTTCCCTCTCGGGGCCCTTCTGAGGCCACAGTAAAAGCGCAGCCTCGACGTGTCCACACACAGAGAGAGCTCAACATGCAATGGGAAGGGAGAGGCACCCTGGTCCTTCAATAGGTTGTTTTTATTTCATATGAGAAGAAGCAAGTCCACAATACAAAATTTAAAAATCAGCCCGAGTGCGACCCCCACCCCCACCCCGATTCTCTTTTGTCCCATCAAGATAATGAGTAAAATAAGGGGGGGGGGCATCCAAGGCATAGGGGGAGGGGGTGGAGCCCTTTTGCCCCCACCCTGTCCCACCCTTGGAGAATTTGGGGGGGTGAGAGGATAGCCTCAGACTGGCAGAGGCAACCCCCTCCTTAACCCCCTCCCCTCCCAAGGCTATTTGGACAGATGGGCACACATACAAACACACATGACCGTTACAGGATCCAGTTGCTTTAAAAAAAAAACCACCACGGGCGATGCGGGGGGGGGGGGGCAGGTGGGTGGGCAGCAGGCCTGGCCCAGCCCAGCTGAGCAGCCCTGGGTCATTTCTCTTTCTTCCCCGGCTCCGTCTTCCCTTCTTTGGCATCCGCTGCAGGCACCTCCTTGGGGGTGGCATTCTCCTCGTAGCTGGATAAAAGGAAAGAAAGGGGGAGATTGAGAAGCTCCAACCCTGGCGCAGCATGGGAAAGGAAGGCGGGTGCTCCCCCCACCCCCACCCCCCCCGCCGGCTGCCAAAACGTAAGCCACACACAGGGTGGCGGAGAGGCTGCTGGGGACCAGGCCAGTAGGACGCCAGCAAGGAACTGTGCACGGGATGGGAAATTCTGCACCCCATCACACTTGGAACGCCAAATACCTCTATTTCTTGTCCTTAAGCCTGGATCAGAGGGACGGCGGCTGCACAACCCTTCCCCTCCAGATTTTAGGGTTCAACCAGTTTTCCAAGCACACACACACACACACACACACAAAAGGTCTCCTTACAACTTTCAGGGGTGATAATTACACCCCGTTTCTCCTTACACAGGAGGAACGAGCAGGAAAGAGCAGCTACAGAACCTTGTTCGTGTGCTCAGATATTTTTGGACGTGCCCTCAGGTTTCCCCAGGAATTGTTTCATTCTTTTTCATACAGAAGACGGGTCCCTTTCCAAGGTGCCTTTCGCCTTCCATGCTTTCGGCAGATTTCAGCCCAGATCGTGTGGCTGAAGTGACTACTTTTCTCGTAGCCAGGGCTGTGGAGTCGGAGTCGAGGAGTCAGAGTCGGAGGAAATTTTGGGTACCTGGAGTTGGAGTCGGAGTCGGCAAACAATGCACCGACTCCGACTCCTACTAAATTTAGATTGGAATTTAAAAAAAAAACAAGTTTAAATGTCCCAATTCACAAAAAGTTATAATTAATTACTTCTCTACTGCAAGAATAAAGACCAATGCATGCAGTGCCTCACGCAACCGCAAAATGAACACGTTAAGTGACCGTGAAGAATTATGCTTTTCATGTGCTTCACTCTATGGCACGCAACGCACAATTAGGAGCGGCAATACTTAGACTTTCCATAGTGTTGTGTTCTGCTGTTACGCAGTTCCTGTTCCTGATGTTTATGCCTGCTGCTACTATCCAGCCACTTGATTAATTAATAATTTTTTTTAATAAAACTTGTTTTTTCATTGCGTTTTGTCTTTTGCTTAAACTGTTCAATACAGGAGACTGTTGGCTTCCCAGCCAGTAGTCCTGTGGTAATGACATGTATGTTGCCTTTCTTTCCTTCAAGGAATGTATAAAATAACATTCGCATATTAATACAGAGGAGTCGGAGTCGGAAGTACAAAAAAACTTAGGAGTTGGAGTCGGAACATTTATCTACCGACTCCACAGCCCTTCTTGTAGCCACCATGCCTTGCCACGTCTCCCGAGAGGGCCCTGAACTGCTCTGCCCCCGGCTTCCCCATTCTGCTTGGAGCGGCTACGCTCGGCAGAGGCCTCGGGCCACCGCTTGGATAGTCAAGACTGCAATGCCCATAAGCCCATCCATGTGCTGGCGCACAGGAATCGTGGCCTTTCCCGCCCACCTAGCTGAGGAAGGCTTCCACGGAAAACAGACCACGAGAGCAAGGCCAGCAGCCAAGCCCAACGGAGTTGCTGCAGCCGGAGAGGGAGCCGGCGGCTTCAAGCAGAGAAAGAAGCCTTCTCCTCCCATCCTGTGGAGTGGCGGAGTGGGGTGCTCAATGCACGGGCCAAGAGGTCTTCTTGGACTTCTGCTGAACCAAAGGCAAAATGCCTTGTGGGCAACCAGGCCACACCCACCATGGGTAACCACTGGTCCATACAAACACATACGCCCCAAAGGTGTTCTGCGTCGGTTTGAGGGAAAGCATTGCAAAACAGTCCAGAGCGGCAACACTCATGGAGATTTCCCTTTCTAGGTCCCACCAAAGAGAGAAGCTCTTTATAAGAACATGGCACAGCTCCTGCAGGATAAGAACCTAAGAAGAGCCCTGCTGGATCAGGCCAAAGACCCATCTAGTCCAGCTTCCTGTATCTCACATTGGCCCCACCAGATGCATTTGGGAGCGCATGAGAGTAGATCTCTGTCTCCTGATCCCACTCCCCTGCATCTAGCCCTTGAAGTACCCAGGTTTTAAGCCTGGCGATTACACATCTCCATTGTGGTTTGTAACCTGTGATGGACTTTTCCTCCAGGAATCTGTCCAATCTCCCTTTGAAGGTATCCAGGCCAGATGCCATCACCACCTCCTGAGGCAGGGAGTTCCACAGACTAACAATCGCTGGGTGAAAAAAATATTTTCTTTTGTCTGTTCTTACTCTCCCAGCCCTCAATTTGAGTGTATGTCCCCTAGTTCTGGTATTTTGTGAGAGGGAGAAGAGCTTCCCTCTATCTACTTGACTCATGGCCTGCAAAAGTTTGTACGTCTCAATCATATCCCCCCTCATGCGCCTTTTTTCCAGACTAAAGAGCCCCAAATGTTTTAGCCTTTCCTGATAAGAGAGGTGCCCCAGCCCAGTAATCATTTTAGTTGCTCTCTTCTGCCTCCTAAGCCACAAGCCGGCTGGTGGAGGTCACAGCTGGATGGAGGCATGTCACTGGGGGTCTTTTTTTGTTGGGGGAGGTGGGGAGAGGCTGTCAATGGGGACTGGCCGTGGACCTCAAGGTGTCCGGGATGTCCCAGCGGTACACTTCTGGCGCCAGGAGGTGGCTGGACTCAAGGACCCCCTGGGATGCCCCGTCACTTGACAGTCCTGGGATCCGACCTTGGTCACAAAGAAACACCCCACGTATCTGAACACCAGCCTCAGGCCGAGGGTGCCAGCGTACCCGGGACCTTCTAGCAAGCCTCCCAGAAGAGGAGCAGAGTGGCCCACCAGGATGGAACAGGGCGCTGATTTCAACAGGGCCTCTGATCTTGATTCAGGATGCTCTGATGAGACGCTCGGACACAAACAGCAGCAAGAAAGCCACCCCGGCAGCTCCTCGACAGACAGCTGAGCGTACGGAAGGCAACTTCATTTCATCATTCAAGGTTGGCACCTGGAGCCCAAACCCCTCGGACGAACTGAGACATCAGGCGGGAGGGCGTTTCCTCCCCTGCAGGACCTTCCCCTCAAATCCCACCCAAGTGAGTCCAAGTCCAAGCCGGCTCAAAGTGTTTGGTGTCCCCTCAGGAAACAAGGGGGCTGGCTACCCATGTCTGTCGCTCGCTCAATAAATCTTTAATCCAGCTCAGCTAAGTTTCCCAGTTGGCCACTTTCTCTGAGGACTTTTTGTTTTCCGGCCCAGTTACTGAACCTGCTTGGAGGGGAAGTTTGCTCTCCTGAGACTTCTTGGCCTGAAGCCACCACCTTAGTACCGGACGCAGAACAAGGCATGTGGTTCACTGGGCTCCACTCAATGTCCAACGAGTCCTACTTCTGAACAAGTGCAGGTGTCAGTGGCTGGTAGGACAGCCCGGTGGCTTGGAGAGCCTGACTGAAAGGCAAAGGCTTGGAAGAAAACCCAGCCAATGTGCCCTTTGGTACAGAAGAAGGCAAGGGGGAACCACTTGGAAGTGTTCTATATCTAAAAGGCCCCAGAAAGGGCAGCCTTAAGTAAAAATTGACAGCCTGTGACTGGCAGGCCCCGGAAATTATTTACTTTATCACCGGAGTTTGCTGGCTTTTCCCGTTTTACCTTCCGGCTTTTGACAGTGCATTGGTTTCAACCCACAAGCTTCTCAGAGGACCCAACCCACAATGATTTTTTTCTTTTTAAAAAATAAAAACTTGACAGGCAACACCCCTGGAAGGCTTCTCTGACATCTAGGACCCGGCATTTGCGAAGCATACCCTTGATCTCCTTATAACACTGCTCTCTAGCAGAGATGCGCTTTTTATTTTGGAAGGGGACTGGTTCTGAAGCCAAACATGCCAGGACAGCTGGCGCTCGGAACCCAGTCCCACCCTCCAGAGCAAAATCAACCACTATCTTGCCTTGCTCTAGTTTGCGCAGAGCGAAACTCCAACCAGGAAGCAGCCTCCGATGCTTCATCTTTCCCTCTCCCTGGCGCTGGCCAATCAGACAGGGAGACGGGATGATGCATGCCCCTGCACAGCTCCTGATTGGCCAGTGCCAGGGAGAGGAGAAGAGGATACACTGGAGGCTGCTTCCTGTTTGGAATTTCACCTCGCGTGAACTACAGGAAGGTAAGGCAGGGGTTGATTTTGTTCCGGAGGGTGGGACTGGGTTCCGAGCGCCAGCTGTGCTGGCTGGCGTGTTTCGTTTCGGAACCGGTCCCCTTCCGAAACGAAATGCCCATCTCTACTCTCAGCACAAAGGTAGGGCTTGGGAAAGTTCCCCTTTTGGAAGCCACAGGGCCTGTCGAGGATGGTGGAAGTTACAGAGCCGAGAGGCAAGTTCCCCAAGATCAGACATGCAGGGTGGTGCTTTGCACGTCTCACTGGCCAATGGTTTCAACATCTGGCTCTGGGGGGACCCCCTTCCAGCAGGACATTCCTGCCATCCAGCTGGACTGCCGAGATCTCTCCCTGCCACCCTCCGCCCTCCCCTCCCCACCCCAGGCTACCTCAGGTCTACAGCTCAGATCTCCCCCTACCTGGCTAGAGAGAGGCGGGCAGGCGGGTGGGCGGGCTTGGCAGGCAGGGCAGGGCCTGGCCCAAGAGGGCTACATGGCGCTGGGGTTTGGCTGCCGGCGTCGGTGAGAACAGGACAGCGTTTGCTGCATGGAGTCAGCGAGGCTGGACGGAGACCCGGAGACGCTAGGGAAATGGGTGAGCCTTGGGGTATGGGGCAAGATTTCGGCGGAGGAATCGTAGCTGCAGGAAAGAGAGGAAGAGACAAGGCAGAGAGAGGCGGGAGAAGAGAAAGAGAGAAAGGCTTAACAACGGTGGCGTGAGGGGGTGGCCATGCTCACAACCGCAGCCACAGCTGGCACCCCCCTTCCTTGCTGGCTCCCACTGCCAAGCGGGTCCAGAGAAGCGTCCAAGGAAAGAAGGAAGGAAGGAGAGAGCAGAAAAAGACCCGCTGCCTAAGAGAGCAGTCTCTGGTTCCTGCTAGGCTGTGCCCAAGGGCCGCTCAGGGGCAAAAGGGTGGCACCACTGCTAAGCAAAGGCACCCTTCCCTGAAACAGGTCGCTGCTTGGCCCTTCCGACATTCAAGCTGCATCCACTCCCGGCTTCCTCTCTGGCCTCACCTCTCCCAAAAAGTATCTCCCTCTCTTAAGAGTAGCACAGAAAGCAGAGCTTCTGCAAGCCAAGAATTGGCTTAGGGGGTGATACGGGAGTCGGTCCCTGCCAAGGACTTGAGACCGGGGTTCAAATCCACCTTCGGAGGTGAAGAGGATGGAGTTACCTGTGGCCGCTTGCTGTCGCTACAGCGTAGGGATGCGGTGAGGCCAAAATGGGGAGGAGAAATGCCACGGAGAAAAGCCACCCCTTTCACCAACATGAACCAATCAAGACTGGAGCATGCAAGGAGGCCACGGAGGGAGCCGGCTCTTGGCCAGGAGCGCAGAAAAGGAGGAATTGCCTGGTCCAACAAGGAAACTCTCCCGTCGCGGCCTCTGCGGCGTCAACCAACCCAGCCAAGAAAAGCTGTTGGCAGCCGAGAGAGAAAGCCTAAGCACGTGACTCCCTAAAATCTTAGAATCCAGGCCCTCCCCTTACATCAGTGGTGCTCAACCTGGGGGTCGGGACCCCTTTGGGGTGGGGGGTGTCGAACGACCATTTCGCAGGGGTCGCCATGATCCAGTGAAGAAAAAGGCACCAACGGCTTGGGTCTGGAGGAGGAGGGGGGAGGAAGGGGGGGGGAAGAATGAGTCACAGCTTGATAGGTTGGAGGGGATGTCAGTCAATGGCACCGGGGGCTGCGATTGGCCGAGGGTGCCTGTATAGAGGGAAGTTCTAAGTCACCACAACATGAGGAACTGGATTAAAGGGTCCCGGCATTAGGCAGGTCGAGAACCGCTGCCTTACATCATCCGTGCAGTGGTGAAAGGAAGCCCCCTCCCCATGGTACCAAAAGAGAGAGAAAGAGAGGGGAGGGGGGGAGGCTGGGGCACCCACCCCACTCCAGGCCGGCTGTGAAACAACAGCAGAGCTTCAGCTTCAGTCCTTGACCACCACATGAGGTGACCGGGATGACCAACGACAGGGCCTGAACGACTAAGCAGGGCCGGCCAATCACTTTTCTCTCTCCTCAACCAGCATCCGGTGCAACCTTTGCAGTCCAAAGGATCAGAAAAGACCCTCGCTGGACGGCTGCTTCCACCCCTGAGACCTAAGAAAGCGGCCCGGCCGGTGCTATGCTGCCTGAGAGGGCCAGGAGGAGGAAAGTCCAGGGGAATGAGAGCAGGGCAGGTGCCCTTCCTCCGGGAAGCACCTGCCCGGGTGAAGGTCAGGGCGCCCAGGAGGTGTGAGGCCGCCTGTCATCTCCCGCCTGCACTGTCAGCGCTCCCAGGAAAGGGCCGTGCATCAAAAGCCAGCCTGGAAAGGAGCCGAGGGATCCTGCACGACACCTGCCCACATTCCTGGGGGTGGGGGCTTCCGCTGCCCCCCCCCGGGAGAGGCGCGTTTCTGTGCACTCCCTTCCTGATACCGCAAGCACTTTCAAGGTGTTCCGAAGCAACCCCAGGGGTGGGGGGACAGAGGGTGGAGAGGAGCCAGCCGGCCGGCTTACAAGCGGAGACCGCAAACCACCCTGATCTCCAGGAGAAAGGAGCCTGTTTTCACCACTAGCGTCAGGAAACACAGACCCCTGCTCGAGTCCTGCTGGAATCTCTTTCCCAAGCTGCTGAACTGCAATGACTCTCTGAACGCCAGCCTTCATCATGAGAGTCGGTGTGTGTGTGTGGGGTGGAGGGGGCCTTCCAAATGATCCAGACCTCCATCTTGCAGAATGCCCAGGCCAGCAAGGAGGGCACACCTGGGCACCCACGACCAGGAGGGAACCACCTGCCTCTCCCTCCATCCTATGCAAGTGCCGTCTTCCAGCTCTCCTCGGTTCACCGCAAAAGGAGGTCTTCTGACGCAGAAAAGAAGAGCTGGTGGTGGGATGGGGGGGGGAGAGGGCAACTCCCCCAGGACAGATGTAAAGGATCCCAGTTTAGGGAGGGGTGTTTTGCATGCAGGTGATGCGCAGCTGCAAAATGCACCCGACAGGCACGGAGGGAAGGCAGGCGACCTGCGCGTAACTGGCGTTTCGGCCACCTGCCTCCCCAAGCATCTTCAGTGCTTGGATGCAAAAGCGCAGAACCACCAGGCAGAGCAGGGAACGCCGGTTCTCCTTAGCGCGCAGGAGCATCCAACAGCTCTGGCAGTCAAATGTGTTGGGGGGGGGAGGGTGGACCACGGGCCCAAGGCACAGGCTGGGCATGTACCCCATGGGCACCCAGGGCCTCCCATGTAGGGAGTGTGGTGCCCAGAATAAGCCTGGCTGTCATCACACCCTGCTGGCTTGCAACCCCGTCATTCCGGTCCCATATGGGCAGAGGTCTGCTGTGGAGGGGGGTGTTCCAGGGCTTTCGGCACATGCCTCTTGACTACAGTTGGACCCCGGTATCCACTGATTCATTATCCACTAATTCAGTTATCCACGGTTGGCAGAGGAAAAATAAATAAATGATTCAGCAGCCACAAAGCAAGCTACTGTCACAAAGAGCAGCTGTAAAGCAAGCTACGGTCATAAAACAGCAGCTGTAAAGCAAGTTACTATCACAAAACAGCAGTTTTTTTGGGGGGGGACACATTTTGGCGTTCTCTCTTATCCACAGTTTTCATTATCCACGGGAAGGCTTGGAACCAATCCCCAGCAGATACTGGGGTCCTACTGTACTGTCTCAATGCACTTTTTCAAAGAGTGCATCTTCAGCCTCCAAAATCCCACTGCCAACCTCTGATCCAACAATGAGCTTCTTTTAGCTGGGTGACCAATCCCCTGAGCAGACTGCATCACATCTGGTTTCAGAAGTTAAGCAAGGCAAGTCCTGGGATGAGAGACCACCTGGGATCTCCAGGCAGGGCTTGGAAGGTGTTGTGGCTACAATCTCAGAGGGGCGAGGGCTGCCCGTTGTGGCCAGTGATGCTTGGTTCAGATGGACCAAGAACCTAGATCACTGCCAGGCCGCTCTCCTCCTCTTCCTCCTCAGATGGAGGGGGGGGCAGGCTCCCCACCCAACAACCCACCATTCTCTGAGGAGCTGTGTCTGAAACCCGGTCAGGACATCTCCCCCCGAAGTGCTCCTTTGGCTTTCAGAGACGGACGCCTTCTCCCCACCAAGCAGGGGGGCCGCTTTGGCACAAATACAGGCCACCCATGGCCCACGGAGTCAGCCACGGCAACCCAAATGCACCATGGAACACCCCTGGTTCACTCATGGTTCAGATGCTTCTTGGTGGAGGAGGTGGTGGTGGGGGGAGGTTAGGGTTAGGGTCAGATGCTTCCGGAGGGTGGGAGATCAAAGGAGAACCCAGGGCTCAGCTCCACCAGCCCCTCCCCACCCATCATTAGCAACAGGGCCTCCTTCCCTTCCCAGAGGCAGGGGCAGGGAGCTTCAGAATCTGGCCCTCCGTCTGCTCTTCCACCATTCTTAGGTGGCAGACGACCCCCCCCTTCCCTGCCACACGACTTAACAACCTGTCCCCTGTCAAGAATATTCTTGTGAGTGAATTTTTCAACTTGCAATTAGAGATATGGTGTCCAGCTGTGGACTGAAGCAAGCTCAGTAAAGTGGCCTTGACAGCAAGGCGAGTCTCCAAGGACAGTGGAAGCGTAGCTCAGAAGCGTGGATGAAAGAAGCATTATGACATGTGATGTAAAAGTAAATATGTGATTGGAAGGAGATGCTATATATACCTTATGTATGGCAATATGTTCTTGCTGTTTAGCCAGGGCTGTTTAGCCAGGAAGCCTGATGTGTTGACTATGATAAGGAAGGGCAGCAGGATTGCTTATGCTACTGGATGTAAGTCTGGAAACCCAATGGAACCTGTATATATTTTGTAAATAGACTGCGATAGAAAACCAGCAACGGAGTCTGTCATATTTTTGCCTCTAATCCTTGACATTGCTGCAACGCTGCTAACTGAGGCTAGCTCCTCATACATTCCTTGACATCCCCAACTTCTTAGAAGGTTGAAAGGCCTCCCCCGAGGGTTAATTTCTTGCATTTTGCACCCGTCCCTGTCCGCCACGGGTACGTGGCCCCCACAAACATCTCTGAAGCCACATCTGCCTCTTCAGCTGAAAAATGGCTGCACCTCCTGATGGGAGAAGAAGGGAACAGCCTGAGCCGTCTCCTGTCCAGGCGGCCACCCCAGCAGGCAAAGGGGCCACCAGGGTGGCTATGAAAGGAGCAGCAAGCACTCACCTGAACATCTCTGCCACTTCTCCCTTCACCAGGGCCACCAGGAGGGGGAAGCCGATGCAGGCCGGGACCAGGTACAGCAGCGCCGGCTGTCGGAGAACCAGAGGAACGAGGCGTTAGGAGGAAAGGTTAACCGACAAGAGCCCAGCCAGGACCAAGAAGGGCCAGGGGCAGAAGAAAGGCCGCGTAGCAACACAGCTGTGAAACTGGGGAGGAACTCTGTTTCCCATCAGTCTCTGCCTGGAGAGCCAGGACTCAGGAGGGTTGGGACTTCAAAGGTCACTGCAGGACCAGAGGTTCCATCACTTCCAGGGTGAAGTCGGCTTAAATGCAGGATGGTCAGAAACTCAAACTGGTTTGCACACCAGCAACTGGAACTAGTTCAGTCCGCTCAGTTACAGGGATGACAGAACCCTCTTGCAACAACAGGCATGCTGGCTATCTTAAATAATTCAAATTATTTAGTTTGAATACATTTCCCATAGCAGCCAAAGAGGGAACATGCCGGCAGGAAATGCTGGAGATTTACCCAACCGTTTTCAGTGTACCTACACTCTGAGGTTTTACGTTATAGTCAAACCAACAGAGTCAAGGGGGCACTGGTTGGAAGACTCCACAGAGACAACCCCAAATACTGGAATAGGTTTTGGAGAGGTTATATCTGGTAAAACACCAGAACCAGCTGCACAAATGTATAGTCGACTCAGTGTGTGGCGGTGGTGGTTGTGCGTAGCGTGGATGACAAATGGGGATTGTAAATATCACGGAAGCACTGCAGTGAGTAGGACATCTCCCTACTATCCCGGCTATCATGTGACCCATATTGATGTCTGGGTTAGAAACGGTGGCTTCATATTCGTATCCCTGGTGCAAGTCATCATTCCAAGGGCTGATCTGGGCTGCTGCCTATAAAAGTGTCCAGTATGCAGCCTCAAAATTACGTCAATAACACACAGCTCAAATCCACAAGCACTAGAATGAGTCTCATTCCCCACGAAAACTCCCTTTCGACCGAAGTACAGTGGTACCTCGGATAACAACTGCCCCGGATAACGAATAATTCGGATAACAACAGCAGATTTCCGGGTATAGGACTACCTCTGATAACGAATTTTCCCTATGGGCTGCCTCGGATAACGAATCACAATTTCTAAGTATAGGTCTGCCCCAGATAACGAATTTCCAGCATGCATCTGTAAAAAAGAGTTATCCCGGGTGGCATTGCATCTGTACCTTTAAAGTGCACATTATAAAGAGTTTTGAGCAAAAAAAACACGTGTCTGTGCCTTTTTCCTAGGCTCCAGAACGGATTAAAACGGTTTCCCATTCATTCCTATGGGAAATCGTGTTTCGGATAACAACGTGTTTCGGATAACAACTAACCTCGGAGAACGAATTACCGTTGTTATCCGAGGTACCACTGTATTCTCTTTTCAGATGCCGTCTTGAAAAAGGAAGGCTTTTCTGTCCTAGCCCAAGGACAGTCCGGCCTCAGTGGGAAAGGATAACGTAGGCTGGGCACCCACATTGGAAACACTTTATCTCGTGTCTCCACCAAAAGTGCCTCCAAGGTCAGGTGGCATTCGATGGGAAGAGAAGGTCTTTGCAGTAGCCTGGGCATGAGCCATCCAAGACTCGACAGGTGATGACCTGGATTTGACCTGGGCACGGCAATAGAATATTCGGGTCAAGGGGAACTTTGGGGTGGGGGAGTATGAGACTCATTGTTCTGTTGCTGGCAATTTTGGGCTACTTGTATATCTTTTGGGGCCGGCATGCTGGACACCTTTAGAGGCGGCAGCCAAGATGAGTCCTCAGAATGCCAACCTGCCTTGTTTTGTGGAGAGGAAACCGACAGGGACACACACGCAGCCAGAGGCAAAACATTCCAGCGATGAAGCCATGGACCAAGACTCAGGTGGGTTATATGAAACTCCTTGTGCCAGCTTGAGCCAGACATAAGAACATAAGGAGAGCCCTGCAGGATCAGGCCAAAGAGCCATCGAGTCCAGCTTCCTGGATCTCAGCGGCCCCACCAAATGTGTCTGGGAGGGGACGAAACTAGATCTCTGTCTCCTGATACCACTCCCCTGCATCCGGCCCTTGAAGGACCCCGGTTTTAAGCCTGGAGATGACACATCTCCATCATGGTTTGTAACCTGTGATGGACTTAAGAACCTAAGAACCTAAGAAGAGTCCTGCTGGATCAGGCCAAAGGCCCATCTAGTCCAGCTTCCTGTATCTCACAGCGGCCCCACCAGATGCCTCTGGGAGCGCAGGAGACTAGATGTCTGTCTCCTGGTTCCACTCCCCTGCATCTGGCCCTTGAAGGACCCTGGTTTTAAACCTGGAGATGACGCTTTCCCTCACCCCTGGCCTCTCACACAGACGGCTTGCTGCGTTCAGGGAGCCAGGTGTGCCACTGAAGAATTGAGTAGTGGAAAGGCTAGAGGTAAACCTGAAAGAAGACTCCTTTCCCCGATGCATTACAGGGTTTGGAACAGACATGGGCAGGCAAGGTGGGGACACCCGCGGGGCTCTCTTTCCTCCTTGCTTTCATCTCTAGCATTACCTGCATCCTACTGTCTAGTGGTCAAAGCACACCTGCCACCCACCAGGCCCACATGTCATCCTCGGTTCACCTGCCGAGACCACGACTCACCTGGGCATGTCTGAAGACGTGCATGATGCCAATCGTGAGGCCCAGCCCGAAAATGTAAGCCACAAAACTGGTGTAGAAGTACGTATGGGTGTTCTTTTTGAGGCTGTGATCGGGAGAGAAAGGGGAGGGGAGAAGTTAGTGAATTCAGCTGGCCCCCACCCAAATACTGCTTCCGTGGGGGATATGCCCCCGGTAGCAGTAGGGATACTCCCTAGGGCTTTTTCCTTCCTCCTGGCCCCACAGCCACCAATATTCTTCAATACAGTGGAACCTTGTATAACAAACAGCTTGTAGAACATAAAATTTGTACAACATAAAAAAATTCCAGAGAGAGGGGAAATTTGCTTAACAGAATCGCCTATGGGGAGAAATCCGTACAACATAAAAAATGGGAACACTCCGTTTTCAACGCATTCCTATGGGAAATTTGTATAAAGGAAAATTAGCTTAACATAATTTCATTTGGAACGAATTAATTCCTTTATACAAGGTACCACTGCATCAGCAAGCCCTGCTTCAGCAGAACAACCCCCCCCCATCGCCCAGAGTTACTCTAGTCTAGTGCAAAGTATCCCACCAAACTGCCAAGGTCTCCAACCATGGAGGCACCTACCTGATGTCAAAACGCAGCAGCAGGGCAATGAAGATTCCTGGGTGGGTGGGAGAAAGTCAACGTTATTTATTTATTTATTTATTTATTTATTTATTTTATTTTCTGTATCTGTTAACCACCCCGTTTTCCCGAAGGAACTCCAGGCGGTGTACAACATGTTGCAAGAACAACTTGCTCCAACATGCAGACCTCATACATCAAACAAATCCAATACAATAATATAAAATAATAGTTAATGGAACAGTATAATAAAAAAAGACAAATGTAATAAAATAAAAAATATGCAAGCTGCATCAGCAGCCAAACTACAGAGACAAACACTGGCAAAACAAGTCAAGAACCAGCAGACGGATGAGCTAAAAACAAGACACTGGAAACCCCCGAAGGCTACCCAAAACATTCCCTAAAGAGCAAGGTCTTCAGTGCCCTTCTAAAGGCCGGCAGCGAGTCCAACGGCCTCATCTCAGCTGGCAGTTTGTTCCACTGAGTCGGGGCGGCCACTGAGAATGCCCGAATCCGAGCTGAAACCCTTTGGTGTGACCACCCGAAGTGATAGGGAAAGTGAAGCTCTGTTCGGTCAGGATGCCAAAGCCCTCTATTAGGAGAACAGCCACGACAAGCGGCCTGTTTAAGGAAGAAGGCCACGCTGGTGCTTGTTCTTGCAGTTCAAGATCCAGCTTCTTCAGAGGGTGCAAGGTTCCTAATGAGCAGCAGTGGATGTGTGGATGCCATGCAAGTACCCCAAGCGCTGATGGAGCTGCGCTGCCTCCTTGTGGCTGGAAATAACAGTGCAGCTCCCCCAATGAATCCCTGGCAGGACGGTGGTGGTGGTGGTGGCGGTGGCTCTGCTATCATGTTGATAAGTATCAAAAAATTTCCATGCCCCCTCCTCTTTGATCTTGAACCGAGTTGGGTGCAACCGCCATGGATGTCCAGGGGACTAGGGCAGCCAGTGGTGGTGAACCTTTGGCACTCTAGATGTTTTGGACCACAACTCTCACAGTCCTTTGTCATTGGCAATACAGCCTTGGAATCCTGGGAGCTGGGGTCCAAAACATCTGGAGTGTTGAAGGTTCGCCACCACTGAGGGGAGCCCTCACTTCCTGAAGGCACCAGGCCAGGGAAAGCCCTCAAGTGGATCTTGCTCCAGTATCCCGTTTCCGGAAAGGGCAGGTCACCCTGGGCCTTGGGTACAGTGGTTAGGTTGGGCTGCCCCCTGCCTATGATGAGTCTTCAGAGCAGAGGCCTAGTACACTTGAATCGGGATGGGTTGCACTTGAATCATGATGGGACCAGATTGCTGGCACTCAACCTCAAAAAGGCTGCAGAGCAGCTTTTAAACTGATAACTGGGGGAAAGCCGAGAGGAGCTGAGTGGCATCCGGTTCGGAACACCTCATCACCGGGGAATGAGGTTGGAGAGGGTAGAGAATCACATAGAGATGACATAGCAGGTATTAGCACTGGGAGAATAATGGAATGTGATAGTTTGTCTACTGAAAATAAAAGCTGTGGGGGGAAAAGAACAAGGCAGCAGCTGTTGTTGCGGGACCCACTGTACAGGTGCTTCTACGCCAATGCTTGAAGCCTCCAAGCAAAGATGGGAGAACTTGAAAATCTGGCAGCTAAGGATAACATAGATATAATAGCCATAACAGAAACCTAGTGGAATGTGGAGAACCAGTGGGATACCGCAATCCCAGGCTATAAACTCTATAGAAGGGATAGAGAGGGGTGGGTTGGAGGGGGAGTGGCCATCTATGTCAAAGAAGGGGTAAAATCCAGCAGAATGGAGATTGACGGAGGTTTTGACTCCACCATAGAATCACTGTGGGTTAAACTACCAGGTCCAAGGAGTGATGTGATAGTTGGGGTATTCTATCGTCCACCAGATCAAAAACTTGAGGGGGGCCGTGAAATGAGGAGACAAATCATGGAGGTGTCTAAGAGGGACAGGATAGTAATCGTGGGGGACTTCAATTATCCCCACATTGACTGGGCCAATGCAAGCTCTGGGCAAGAAAGAGAAACTGGGTTTCTCGACTTGCTGAATGACTGTGCCTTAGAGCAACTTGTCATGGAGCCCACCCGAGAACAGGCAACTCTGGATCTAATACTGTGTGATACTCAGGACCTGGTCAGGAATGTGAATGTCATTGAGCCTCTGGAGAACAGTGACCATGCTTCAATCTCCTTTGCCATGCATGTTGGAGGAAGACTGTCAAGGAAATCAGATATAAAAACCCTTGATTTTCGAAGGGCAAACTTCCCTCAGATGAGGAAACTAGTTAGAAAGAAATTGAAGGGGAAGGTTAGAAGAATCCAATCTCTTCAGTGTGCATGGAGCCTCTTTAAAACAACAATAATAGAGGCCCAGCACAAGTGCATACCACAAAGAAAGAAGAGCTCATTTAAGCCCAAGAGGGCACCAGCATGGTTAACGAGTGGAGTTAGAGAGGCTCTAAAGCGCAAGGAGAGGTCCTTCTGTAAATGGAAATCCTCCCCAAATGAGGAAAATAAAAAGGAACACAAACTCTGGCAAAAGAAATGTAAGAAGATGATAAGAGAGGCAAAGAAAGATTTTGAGGAACGCATGGCTAGCAATATAAAGGGTAATAATAAAAGCTTCTTTAAATATGTTAGAAGTAGGAAACCTGCCAGAGAACCAGTTGGCCCTCTGGATGGTGAGGGAGGAAAAGGGGAGGTTAAGGAGGACTTGGACATTGCAGAGAAATTGAATGAGTTCTTTGCGTCTGTCTTCACGACAGAGGACCTTGAGCGGATTCCGCTGCCTGAGCCGCCCCTCTTGACTAAAGAATTAAATCAAATACAGGTTAAAAGAGAGGAGGTTTTAGGACTAATTGATAAATTGAGGATTAAAAAGTCACCTGGCCCAGATGGCATCCACCCAAGGGTTATTAGGGAACTGAGAAATGAAATTGCAGATCTCTTAACGGTTATATGCAACTTGTCTCTTAAAACGGCCACAGTGCCGGAGGACTGGAGGATAGCAGATGTCACACCAATTTTTAAAAAAGGGAAGGAGGGGGGACCCAGGAAACTACAGGCCGGTTAGCCTTACATCTGTCCCAGGGAAGATGGTGGAAAGCCTCATCCAAGAGAAAATCTTAAAACACATAAAAGAACAAACCTTGCTGAGAGAAAATCAGCATGGCTTCTGTAAGGGTAAATCTTGTCTGACAAACTTCTTAGAATTTTTTGAAAAGGTCAACAGGCACGTGGATTTGGGTGAACCGGTTGATATAGTCTATCTGGATTTTCAAAAGGCTTTTGACACAGTCCCTCACCAAAGGCTGCTGATAAAATTGCACAGTCAGGGGATAAGAGGGCAGGTCCTCTTATGGATTGAGAACTGGTTGAGATCCCGGAAACAAAGAGCAGGTGTCAATGGGACATTTTCACAATGGAGAGATGTGAAAAGCGGTGTGCCCCAGGGCTCTGTCCTGGGACCGGTGCTTTTCAATCTGTTCATAAATGACCTGGAGACAGGGATAAACAGTGAGGTGGCCAAGTTTGCCGATGACACAAAACTTTTCCGTGTGGTAAAAACCAGAGAAGATTGTGAAGAGCTCCAGAAGGATCTCTCCAAACTGGGGGAATGGGCTGAGAAATGGCAAATGTGTTTTAATGTAACCAAATGTAAAGTAATGCATATTGGGGCAAAAAATCCAAACTTCATCTATCAACTCATGGGCTCTGAGTTATCCGTGACGGATCAGGAAAGAGATCTTGGTGTGTTGGTGGACAGCTCCATGAAGGTGTCTCCCCAATGTGTGGCAGCGGTGAAGAAGGCCAATTCCATGCTAGGGATTATCAAAAAGGGGATTGAAAATAAAGCAGCCAACATTATAATGCCATTATACAAAACAATAGTAAGGCCACACCTGGAGTGTTGTGTACAATTCTGGTCACCGCACCTCAAGAAAGACATAGTGGAACTGGAAAAGGTGCAGAAGAGAGCAACTAAAATGATTACTGGGCTGGGGCACCTCCCTTATGAGGAAAGGCTAAAACATTTGGGGCTCTTTAGTCTGGAAAAAAGGTGCCTGAGGGGAGATATGATTGAGACGTACACAATAATGCAGGGCATGAGTAAAGTGGATAGAGGGAAGCTCTTTTCCCTCTCACAAAATGCCAGAACTAGGGGACATACACTCAAATTGAGGGCTGGGAGAGTAAGAACAGATAAAAGAAAATATTTTTTCCCCTAGCGCGTTGTTAGTCTGTGGAACTCCCTGCCACAGGATGTGGTGATGGCATCTGGCCTGGATGCCTTCAAAAGGAGATTGGACAGATTCCTGGAGGAAAAGTCCATCACAGGTTACAAACCATGATGGAGATGTGTAATCTCCAGGCTTTAAAGCCAGGGTGCTTCAAGGGCCAGATGCAGGGGAGTGGAATCAGGAGAGACAGATATCTAGTCTTATGCGCTCCTAGAGGCATTTGGTGGGGCCACTGTGAGATACAGGAAGCTGGACTAGATGAGCCTTTGGCCTGATCCAGCATGGCTCTTCTTATGTTCTTATGTTCACACCGCCCTCTCGGACAGCCACCCTCAACGGGAGGCACAGGGAGCCTTGGCACCTTTGAAGTGGGGTGAGGCACAGATTAGAAGCCCTTCTTTACACACCACCATAAGGGGGTCCTTCTGCAACTTATGTCATCCCGATTGGGCCTCTATTTTTCTCATGTCTCATGGCCAAGAAATGGTTGAGAAGGGCAGCTCTAGGAGGTACTGAACCACAATTCCCATCAGCCTCAGCCCATGGGGATGAGAGGTGGAGGTCCCGATCCAGAAACATCAGTGGGGGGGTCACACTTTGCTCACCTCTTATTTAAATGGGCAGCAAGAACCATATCCTGCCCAATCCTTGGCTCGGAGTCCCTGCTGAGTTTTAAGGAGAGTCCATTTTAAGCTGCCTATTGTATAACTTTTAATTGGGTTTTGTAAACGGCTCTGTTTTGAAGCTCTTACGGTTTTTCTTGAGCAGCCGCTGAGTGGAGGAACAAATTCAGAAGCCATGCATCAAATAAATACAAGGACCAGCATATTGTGTGCTGCTGAGCCCCAACTCACACGGACTGGAAGATTCCAGCCAAGTACCGTAAAGGGGAAAACGAAAGATGTTAAGAGCAGCAATCCACGGACTAGGGCTTGGAGGTATCTACCTTGGGTTTTGAACCCATTTCCTCCTGCCTGCCTTTCTGTCCTCACTTTCTTCCATTTCAGAGGATCTGAAAGGCTTCCCTTTCCATCTTAGAATCAAGACCAGTCCAAATAGCCAGGAATCCCTGAGACCTTCCTGCAGGAAGGACCTGTCTGGGTTTTGTCTGGGTTTAAGTCTGTGGTACAATGCCTTTCTGGGTTTGAATGCCCTTTAACTTTAGTTGTTGTATATAAAACGCTCAAAGCCAGCGATGGCAAACCTTTTAGAGACCGAGTGCCCAAACTGCGATTCAAAACCCACTAGTTTTCCGCCAAATGCCAATACAGCCATTTAACCTGAATGCAGGTGGCCGTGAAGGGACCAGGCCGGGTGCCCACAGGAAGGGCTCCTTCGAGTGCCACTTTTGACACCCGTGCCATAGCTTCGCCAACACTGCTCTAAGCAGTGTTTCAAGAAATCACGCGGCATAAACGCACAATAAATTAATTAATTAATAGCATTTGCAGGGTTCACTTTCCTCCTCACCTGGAATAACAATATCGCCCAAACCCAGCATGGCAAAATTGTCCGCCTCCAAACCCCTCTCGAGGAGATCCTGGGGGAAAACCACTGACGAAAAAAAGCAGGAGAGGAAAAGACAGAACATTAACAATCCAAGTCAAGGCAACTCCAACACACATTCACACCTCGAATCTCCAAGTCTAGAACAGAGCTTTTAACGAGAACATGCCACAACATTATCAAAATGCTTTCCAGCGAGAACAATTTCCAGTGAGAACCCAACTTTTCAGCTGAATATCAGGAGAAAACTTCCTGACTGTTAGAGCAGTACGGCAATAGAACCAACAACCTTGGGAGCAATCTAGACAACCACCTGGCAGGTACCTTTTGATTTTATTTCAGCATCGAGCACGGGGTTGGACTGGATGGCCTTCATGGGCCCCTTCCAACTTCACTCTTCAATGATACGATCTTTGAACAACTTCTAACCAGCAGGTCAACCCCGTAGGTGCTCACTCAGGGTTCTCCTCCCTGTCCTGGCTGGAACAGTATGGGTTGAATAGGGTCGCTTAAGGTCAGGGGGAGATCCCACATGTCCTTGGGGCCAATCTTTGCATCCACATGGCACAGCAACTAGATTTAGCCCACCCGACCTTTAAAGGAAGCTTTCAAAATCGAAGGCTTCCCTTCCCTGACGTGGAAGTAAGTGGGCAGAGCAAAGGAAGGGATTTTTAATTTCCTTTACCACCCAGGAAGCCAACTTACTATGCGAGGGACAGAAAACTGTAAAGAAAAGGGGGTAAAATCCTTCCCTGAACTTTGAGGGGGTGCGAAGCGTTCGATACTTTAAATTTTTTTCTAAGATATACGGCATATGCATGGGCACTGCCCTAACTGGCTTTTTTTATTTTAAAAAAGCTTCCTACCTCTGCTCCACATGCAGAAAAGAGAAAGGTTTCCATTTCCCCATATCATTAAGTGGCTAAACTGTTTAAACCGCTTATGATAAAGGGAAATTGAAACCAGCCAACAAATGGAAGCAGGAAGCTTCCATTTGGTGGCCAGCCTTGCCTTGTTTCCAGAAACAGAGAGAGAGAGAGAGAGAGAGAGAGAGAGAGAGAGAGAGAGAGAGAGAGAGAGAGAGAGAGAGAGAGAGAGAGAGAGAGAGAGAGAGAGAGAGAGCTGAGTGGGTTGCTGCTTCCAATGCTCTTGACTGCCCTCCCCGCGGCCCGTATCCACAGGATTGTGGCCAGAGCTCTGAGCCAGCTACTCACATTTGATGGGTGCCTCAAACGACTTGGCCACAGTCACCATCACATTGGTGCCAAAGACCTAGGGAGGAGGAGGAGGAGGAGGAGGGGGACATCAGTGGAGAAAGCATGTGAAGAGATACCCTATCACCCCAGCCAACTTGCAAGGAAACAGAGCTGCCCTGAGGGTCAGGGTGGGGGGTAGAGGCCACAATGCCTGCTCCCTATTTGAGTTCCCCTCTCCCTTAACCCATCTTTCAAAATGTTTGTCCCAAACTGTTTGGAAGGGTTAGCAATACAGCGCAAAAGGTATCAGCAACGCTTCACATTAAAATGAATGCACCACAAATTCCCAGCTTTGGCAATATGAAACAGGGCCTGCCAGCCTCTCCATCCATCTATTTCCCCTTTTCCTTCACCATCCTTCGAGTCTCAGTCCCTTCCTCTCCGCTGGCGATCAAGAAGGACCAGACCCCCCAGGTCTTCAGAATTGTGCCCATCAGGTTTATTCTCCTGATCTCCACCCTTAACATGCATCCCTTGACACTTCTGTGTTTCACAAAACCTTTGGCACTGGCCTTCCAACCCAACTCCTTCCCGATCTTCCACTCCAGGCTCTGCACACGTCATTTATCAATCCAAGTTTTCTCCTGTCATATTTCATTTATCTTTGTCAACAAAAAAACTTGTGAATGCCTGCTGGTTGGCTCTTCTAACTATGCGTAGATCAAAGAAGTTCTGCTACAGGGAAGCGATGCTTTTTTTAAATTTTAAACTACATACAGACGGGCATCCCAGCCTCAGCCTGCATTTTGGCAAGCAGGCAAGAGCCTTCACAGAATTACGGGGAGCGGCCCAAAAATCATCAGAGCAACGGGCAAGCCAACAGCGGGCCAGCCAAAAGGCATGCTCACCCAGAAGACGTCGTAAATGAAGAGACCGCCCAGGAGGATGCATCCGGTGCTGACGTTATTCAAGTGTAGCAATTCCACGCCGTTGAGAGAGAAAGCCAGGCCAAAGAGGTTGTTGGCAATCCAGTGCTGGAAGGAAGGAAGGAAGGAAGGAAGGAAGGGAGGGAGGGAAGGGAAGGGAAGGAGGAAGGGAGGGAGGGAAGGAGGGGGGAAGGGAAGGAGGGAGGACGGAGGAAGGGAGGGAGGAGGGGAAGGGAGGGAGGGAGGGAGGAGGGAGGAGGAGGGAGGGAGGGGAGGAGGGAAGAATGGAAGGAATGGAGGGAAGGGGGAGGGAGGAGGGGGAAGGAGGGAGGATGGAGGGAGGGAGGGAGGGGAGGAGGGAGGGAGAACGGAGGAGGGGGGAGGGAGGAGAACAGGGAGGGGGGGGAGGGGGAAGGGAGGGGGGGAGGGGAGGGAGGGAGGGAGGGAAGGGAGGGAAGGGGAGGAGGGAGGGGGGAGGGGGAGGGAGGGAGGGAGGGGGAGGGAGGATGGATGGAGGGGAGGGGAGGGGGGGAGGGAGGAGGGAAAGGGAGGGAGGAGGGGAGGGAGGGGGGGAGGGGGAGGAGGGGGAGGGAGGGAGGGGAGGGGGAGGGGGAGGGGGGGGAGGAGGAGGAGGGAGGGAGGGAGGGAGGGAAGGAGGGAGGGGGGAGGGAGAGGAGGAGGGGGGGAGGGGGGGGGAGGGAGAGGGAGGGAGGGGAGGGGGAGAGGAGGGGGGAGGGAGGGAGGGGGGGAGGGAGGGAGGGGGGGAGGAGGGAGGAGGGAGGAGGGGGGGAGGAGGGGGGGGGGGGGGGAGGGGGGGAGGGGGGAGGAGGGAGGGGGGAGGGAGGGGGGGAGGGGGGGGGGGAGGGAGGAGGGGAGGGGAGGGGGGGAGGGGGAGGAGGGAGGAGGGGGGAGGGAGAGGGGAGGGGGGGGGGGGAGGGGGGGGGGGGGGGAGGGGGAGGGAGGGGAAGGGAGGAGGGAAGGGGGGGGGGAGGAGGAGGAGGGAGGGGGGGAGGGGGGGGGGGGGGGGAGGGGGGGAGGGGAGGGGAAGAGGGGGGGAGGGAGGGGGGGGAGGGGAGGGAGGGGGGAGGGGGAGGGGGGAGGAGAGGGAGGGAGAGGGGGGGAAGAGGGGGGGGGGGGGGAGGGAGGGGAGGGAGGGAGGGGGGGAGGGGGGAGGGAGGGGGGGGGGGAGGGGGGGGAGGAGGGGGAGGGGGGGGGAGGGGGAGGGGGAGGGGGAGGGGGGGGGAGGGGGGGGGGGGGGAGGGGGGAGGGGGAGGGGAGGAGGGGGGGGGAGGGGGGGGGGAGGGGGGGGAGGGGGGGGGAGGGAGGAGGGGGGGGGGGAGGGGAGGGGGGGGAGGGGGGGGAGGGGAGAGGGGGAGGGGGGGGGGAGAGGGAGGGGGAGGGGAGGGGAGGGGGAGGGGAGGAGGGGGGGAGGGGAGGGAGGGGGGGGGGGGGGGAGGGAGGGGGGGGGAGGGAGGGGGGGAGGGAGGGAGGGAGGGGGGAGGGGGGGGGGGGGAGGGAGGGAGGGAGGGAAGGGAGGGGGGAGGAGGGGGGGAGGGAGGGGAGGGAGGGGAAGGAGGGAGGGAGGGGAGGGGAGGGAAGGGGGGGATGGAGGAGGGAGGGGGAAGGAGGGGAGGAGGAGGGAGGATGGAGGGAGGATGGAGGGAGGGAGGGAGGGGAGGACGGAGGGAGGGAGGGAGGATGGATGGAGGGAGGGAGGGGAGAGGAAGGAGGAGGAGGGAGGAGAGGGAGGGAGGATGGAGGGAGGGAAGGAGGGAGGGAGGACGGGAGGGAGGGAGCTAACTCTCTGCCCATCCCTTAGGCAGGTGGCCGAAGTGCTGCCCGTGGCACCACCGCCTACCTTCCTGAGCAGGTACCAGACGCCAACAACGCTGCTCATGGCCAGGCACACGAGGTCCTTCGTGTCAAATTCGTAGTTCACAATCTCTGCAACAAAAGGCACCTCGTCGTTTTCATCTTTAGCAGCTTCTTTAATACAAAGCAAGAGTCAGGACTGGGCTCCCCTGCAACGGGGGAAAGGAGGTGGCGATGCACAACTACTTCCACGAGAAGCTCCTGACGTGCCTTCCCCACCGCCCCACGAATCGGCTTCACCTCTTTTTAGAGCCATCTGAGTTGACCGCCAGCAGTACAGATTGAATCAACAGGTAACACAGCTTTCATGACACAAGGGGTAAAGAAGCACATCTTTTCTTTTCATGTCCTGTTATCTTTCAGCCTTTCCAAGCCGAGATTTTTCTCAGCCACCCAGTCTACTCTCTGCCCCTTCTCTTCCTTACCCAGTTCATCTACTACAAACTGCAGCCTACAGGAACACCTTGAAAGCCACCAAACTGCACTCAGACATGTGTGGCTATTTGAGAACCTCCCTTTCCCCTTAACCACCCAGTTTATGTAGTTAGCAGAGATTATTATGGGCTGCATTTGGGGGGGGGGCTCGTTTCTCGAAGAGATAAGCTGCAGTCCCAGTGGCAAATTCCTATAGAGTTGTTCCTGGGTTTGGTCACATGCTGTACTTTAGACGGGCACCACGCACACACAAATGGCAGCAAGACAAGATGGGAAGAGAAGGGAGCCACGGATACCGATGTACCCAGCTAGCATTCCAGGATGCTGGCCTGGTTAAAAGGAGCAGGGAATATTAGGGGCAGAGTCCAGTAGGCTAGACAAGAAAGACAGCAGGCAAAACTGCCAAGGGCTTTCAGTATCTGGACCCTGGAAGCCATCAGTGTTTAGAACACAGACTGGTGCCGGCGAGGGAGTCCCTTGGTCCAAGCACCACAGGAGGACGCAAGAGCCCTGAGCCTTCTGAAAGTGCTTGGCAAAGAGAGGTCTATGGACCTAGCGCCAACAGAGGGAGAGCAGAGGAGCCCGGCAATCACTGGAGAGGGTGTACCCAAGCCAGCGCTGTGCCCAGTGTGTGCTCAGCAGAGATAGGGAAGGGCTGACCTTAATGCCAATGGTTCTGTCCTGCTAAACTTTCTTCCTTTGTGGGAACAAGTGGCGCCCTGAGAAAGGCAAGGCTTCAGCTGAGGTCGAGTCACTCTGGAACAGGGCACTCACAACCCTCCTGCTACACTGTCAGTTTGTCCCTGGGCTGAAACAAAGTACAGGGGTGTGCGCGCGCGCACAAACACACACACACACACACACACACACACACACACACACACACACACACACACGAGGTAAGTATGTGTGCTTTCACTTTATCCATGGTCTGCAAATATTAAAAGAAAAGAAAAATCCAGAAAAACTACTTTCTCATGGATTGCCAGAAACACCTACCAGAAGGAACCAGAGACTGTGCTACAAATACAGTACAGTACTTGTTAGCAAATAACCCATAGCATGGTCTCTGGCACCCTTGGGGGCCAATTCTGGTAATGTAGGTGGAAATAATTTTTCTGGATTTCACACCTTTCTCAATGCTATCTATCTATCTATCTATCTATCTATCTATCTATCTATCTATCTATCTATCTATCTATCTATCTATCTATCTATCTATCTATCTATCTATCTATCTATCTATCTATCTAGTTCACTATTATCCCTGGTTTTCCGTATCAATGGGGGTGGGGTGAGGGTGGAACCAATCTCTGGGCGGAGATGGGGTCCTAATTGTTGGGGAAACTGAGGAAGCAGACCTTTAGGAGGCTAGCGGGATTGAAAAATGGGACCCAGAGAAAACCCCACCACCAGAGCAAGCAGGAGGCGAGCTGACTTACCTTCCTTTGATTCCCCAGTGCCTTGAGTGAAGAGAAGCTGGTACTGTTTGTTGGGGAAATTGACCGGGAAGAGCTTGTTCATCAGGGGGCTGAAACATAGAGAAGGTGTGTGTGTGGGGGGGGGTATAAGAAGGAAACAGATTCACTCCTTAACAAATGCAATTAGGAGTCACTGAAAGATTTGAAGAGGGGTTGATGCCTTGAGAAGTGAGAGGGGCACCCAACAAGCAGCGCAAATGTAGACCTGGGACTGAACACGCACGAACCCAGTCAAAATCCAGCTCACAGATCCTTTCCCTTTTGTGCCATTTCACATCCCAGGCTTAGAAAGAGACAAAGCCACATTTAATACGAAGCTTTAGAGATGGGCACGAAATGAACTTTTAATTTGTTTTGCTATTCGTTTCGTTAGCTGCCTGGTCGATGCTAGAAAAATAATTTAAAAAAAACTGAGGCAAAGGGTAGTTCTCACCTCTAGAGGCTCTGGACCCAAGCCAGCGCCTCAAAAAGCCCCTGCTGCCACCGCCATGATCACCGCCGCCGGTAAGTCGGACTCGAACCAGTTCAGCTAGGTTTGGGTTCGTACGAACATTTTAAAAAAACTGTACGAACCCGAACCGAACCGAACCAAGCATGGGCCCGAAACAGAACGAACAGAACCATCCGTTTTCTGTTTTGTGCCCACCTCTACTAAGCTTACAACGAGTCTTGATTGACCTTTGATGGACGATGCATAAACCCAAGGGATCAGCCCCACCGTGCCTCTTTTATTCTAGAAAGGGTAAAGTCAAAGAGATGGGGAATTGGCACCTATGGCTATTTTTTTGTTTGCCACCAAAAGCTAATTTTCTATACGATGGCATGTTGAGAAACTGGTGAGGAAAAAGAATGAACAGCAATAAGAGAATCCAGAAGTTGAGTCGTGGCAACTGGACGTCTTTTTATTGTGTGATGGTTTGCTATTCATCCCAGCAGCTTTATCACTCTGGAGGAAAGCTAGTGGGGAGGCCTCCAATTTAGAGTTCACCTTGGTTTCACATCACCCTGGTGTGAATAGGCTGAATAGTCCTGTTAGGTGGACAGTGACCTGCACGGACTCATTAGATGTACAATAGCCTGGGGTGCATGCAAGTCCCACCTGATCAATGCAGTCTAACACAGTGAGGCATGTGCAGAGCTCTACATTGGAGGGGGAAAAAACAACCATTAAACAGGAGGAAGGCCCAACACAGGAGGGGCAACAGCTCAGGACCAGAATCAGCAGTGTACCTTCATCTAAAGGACAAAGGGCACTCATTCAAAGATGAGGATGTACACATATTAGACAGAGAAGAGAGGTGGTTTGAGAGAGGGGTCACGGAAGCCATTCATATATGTATTGAAAACCCCTCTCTCAACAGAGGTGGGGGACTCAGGCACATTCTGTCTGCCACTTATCAAGCAGTATTTTCATCAATCCCCAAAACAAATCAGAAATACTTCACACCTCCACTAGCAAGGCCATAGCTAATGACTCATACTTAATGGCTGTTGGGAAGGTTCCATAGGTGGGACTTTCACACACCTTAGGCCATTGTCCACCTAAGGAGCTATTCAGGTCACTGTCCACCTAACAAGTCTACTCAAGCCACTGTCCAACTTATGAGCCTATTCAGAGCAGGGCGATGTGAAATCAAGGTGAACTATAAAATGGAGGACTCGCCACATACCAACAAAGCAAGCTTGGATGAGTAGCGAAATGTTTTGATCTCACAAGAAGTCCAGTTGCCATGACTCAACTTCCATATAAGCTCAGTTGGATGACTGAGAATCTCCTTCTGAGGCAGCTCTAAGAGAAGGAGTAAGCTGAGAAAAAAATACCAACTAACCGTTATGGCTGGATGGATCCCTCCTGCGACAGAGGCACCCACGTCCCTATCTTGATACTCTGCTTTTATTTATTTATTTATTTATTTATTTATTTATTTATTTATTTATTTATTTATTTTTGCATTTGTATACCGCTCCCATTTCCCAAAGGAACTCTGGGCAGTTCACACAATCAGGCTTAAAAACAGACAACAATAAAACAATATAAAATAGTAAAATAGTGCCGGGCAAGAGGCAAAAACTTAACAACCATGAAAAAAGAGAAGGGGGAAAAAACAACAACTTGGTACCACATTAGCCATCGCCAAAGGTATCCCTGAACAGCCAGGTTTTAAGGGCTTTCCTGAAGGATGCCAACGAGGGAGCCTGGCGTATCTCACCGGGTCGCTTGTTCCAAAGAGATGGTCCGGCCACCAAGAAGGCCCGTTTTCGAGTTACTACCCTACGAGCCTCCCTGGGGGTGGCCACCCGGAGTGAGAGAGCCATATCGGAACGGGTGGGTCAGGCCAGCTCTGACTGTAGATACGCTCTGCCAGATAATTGTAAGGGTCTCTATTCTCTGACGTCTCAGGTGTCAAGAATGTGCGCTTTCAAAATACAGTACATGATCACAGCGCACAGGAAATGAGACTTTTCTCACTCTCTCTTTTACCTGATGGTGTGAGAAAGGGCGAGGATCCCCAGGACAAAGAAATACATGGAGAGTAGCAGGTTGATGTATTCTTGAGAGAAGATCTGGAAGACAAGACAAACAGGTAACAGACTGTGAGGAGGAGACCTAGAAATGCAACTCTCATGCTTAGCAGAGAAATGTTTTAGAAAGAGACTTTCCAGGTCTGAGAGAAAAACAAGGTAAGGAAGGCTTTGGTTAAATGGGACAATTTGCAAGAATGTACTTATCTTCCCCACCACCTCTCTAGGCCAAGGCTGCCAGGCTGGCCATACCACGGTATCCAGTTAACATCATGGACTCATCCTTGGCTTACAAACTCTAATTATGCAGAGAAACAAAAACATAAAAGGCGCCTTTGAAAAACTGGCAGTGTGCTGAAGGAGCTGAAGCATTTGGGAAAACCAAGGAGCAAGGACAAATCAAAGCAGCCTTATGAATATTGGCCAGAGGGAGGCCTATCTCTGCAACTTGAGGCATCTTTCCATTAGAGGCTCTTCGAGTGAAATCAGGGCGACTCGGTTGTAAATAAACATACACACGACTGAGCTGCACTTTCGGTCTGCAACGAGCCTGTACTGTGTACCTTTACATCCACAACTGGGAATCAACCCCTAGGCTGAGTGGGTCTTGCGGTTGAGGGAGCTGGGAATGTTTAGCCTTAAAAAAAGAAGACTGAGAGGGGATAGGATAGCTATGTTTAAATATTTGAAAGGATGTCACATTGAAGAAGGGACAGGTTTGTTTTCCATGGCTTCAGAGATTAGGACACGAGGAAATGGTTTCAAACTACAGGAAAAGAGATTCAATTTAAACATTAGGAAGAATTTCATGACAGTTAGAGCTGTTCGGCAATGGAATATGCTGCCATAAAGGAGGGTGGTGGAGTCTCCTTCTTTGGAGGTTTCTAAGCAGAGGCTGGATGGCCAACTGTCTGGAGGACTGTGATGGGGGTTACTGCATGAGCCTCGTGGCGCAGTGGTTAAATGCCTGTACTGCAGGTAAAACTGTGCTCACGACCTGGGTTCAATCCCTGGTAGCAGGCTCAAGGTTCACTCAGCCTTCCATCCTTCCGAGGTCGGTAAAATGAGTACCCAGCTTGCTGGGGGGGCAATGTGTAGCCTGCACACTGTAATCAAAATTGTAAACCGCTCAGAGACTACTTGTAGTGGTATGGGGCGGTATATAAGCAGAACACTTTGCTTTGCTTTGCTTTGCATGGCAGGGGGTTGGACTGGATGGCCCTTGAGGTCTCTTCCAACTCTATGATTCTATAAGACCTCTTCTGGAGACAGTACAGAACCAACAAAGCATGCTCCACAGGACAGGCATACATAGGCCGAGCACAGCGAGAGACGCCGATTCAACACTACAGAGAACGGTTGCATCCTTCCTAAGGGGACTGATTTCTTCTTGTGTTGAGCAGCTGTTTTGAGATTCCCAGCCCACTCTTCTTGGAACGTGTGTGCCTGACCCAACACTGAAATCAGAAGCGGGTAACAGGACACAGAGGAGCTCAGCAGGGGAGCCACTGAAGACCTGGCCGCGGCACCACCTTCTGCTCCCTTCCTTCAAAAGCCTGACCATGTTCATAAGAACATAGGAAGAGCCCTGCTGGATCAGTCCAACGGCCCATCTAGTCCAGCTTCCTGTATCTCACAGGGGCCCCACCAAATGCCTCTGGGAGCGCACGAGACCAGATATCTGTCTCCTGATACCCCTCCCCTGCATCTGGCCCTTGAAGTACCCTGGTTTTAAGCCTAGCGGTTACACATCTCCATCATGGTTTGTAACCTGGGATGGACTTTTCCTCCAGGAATCTGTCCAATCTCCCTTTGAAGGTATCCAGGCCAGATGCCATCACCACCTCCTGGGGCAGGGAGTTCCACAGACTGACAACGCTCTGGGTAAAAAAAAATATTTTCTTTTGTCTGTTCTCGCTCTCCCAGCCCTCAATTTCAGTGGATGTCCCCTAGTTCTGGTATTTTGTGAGAGGGAGAAGAGCGTCCCTCTATCCACTTTACTCATGCCCTGCATTATTTTGTACGTCTCAATCATATCCCCCCTCAGGCGCCTTTTTTTCCAGACTAAAGAGCCCCAAATGTTTTAGCCTTTCCTCATAAGGGAGGTGCCCCAGCCCAGTAATCATGTCAGGAAATTTGAGAACCATCTGAGACCGCCAACTGAAAAAACTGAGAAAGGCCTACTCTGGCAAACAAAAAAACAAACAAAAAAACCCCCCACAACATGCCTCTTAAGCAATAAGGAACGGTTTCAGACCCAGCCTTTTTCAGGCCAATGGTACCAGGTTGCCACTGCCAGGCGCAGATCCTGGACTAGCTGTCTTTGGGGATTTTGTGATTCTAAGAACCCTGTCTGCGGGCGGGCGGGGGCGGCGCAGAGACATGGTGACAGGGTATCCCAAAAGCTGCAGGGAACTCCAAAACTAACTTTCTCAAAATCTGCATGCAAGACCCCATAGTTCTATGCCAGTCTAGTCATAGCAGTTTTCACCTGAATTTTTCTCACGGGCCCCTGTTTTAATGCCAGAGCTTCCATAGATTAAAAATTATACATTGGCAGGGGAACCATTTGATTGTTGCTGATTATAACGAACGCCTGTTACTATAGAACTGGCAAACGGCTGTTTTTCATCCCCTTGATCACTCTTGCGGTTGTTCTTTGCAAACCGAGGCTTCACCTCTCCTTAGCTCAGGTACAGCTTGTCCAAACATCTAGGATGCAAATGCCGCCTGGAGAATAAATATCAACCAAGAAACACCACTTGCGAGTTAGGAACATTGTGTTTATTTGTTAGCTAGTACAGGCTGTAACTACTAACTGGCTTTGGCTAGCACAAAATCCCTTTAGTTATACAGAAACTGATCTAACATATAATAAACTGATCTTATACTTGGCTACCTTTGGGGGTTTTCAGTAGCTCAGGCAAGTGGACGTGAAAACCTGTCCTGAATAAATTCAGATCCATTGTTTGGGGGCGGGGGGGGGATATTTTTTCCCATATTCTGTTCAGTTCAATGCTGACATCTCCTGGATCTCTGGCTGCAGCTGCCAGGTCCCATGCCACCTGAGACTGAGAAAGCGGAGGGGATTTGTACCAACCAGAACAGAACTCCAGAAACACAAACCTCTGGATGGAGCAGAAGTGCTTCTGGCAAAACTGCAAAACCTGACCTCTTCTGGTAGCTTCCCATACCTGGAGACCTCTAATCATGCAGAACAGGAGATGAAATTAAGGAGAGGACATTAAGCCAAAAGTGTTTGGAGGAAGGGGAGTGCAAGCTGTATCCTACCTGTCATGAGGTCCTTAGTTTATACTATAAACTATATACTTTATACCAATATAAACTTTATACCAAGAAGAGTCCTGGATACAGCTGTGTCTGGCTGGAGCAGATTGCAAAACAAACAAACAAACAAACAAACAACAAACAAAAACAAAACAAAAGGGTACAGCAGTCCCCCACCATTTCACAGTTTATCGTGAGACCACAGAATATGAAAGGCAAGGCCCCCCTGGGGCAAGCTGTATGAGTCTGCTTGAGGCCTCCTGCACTTACCCCAGCCCTGGCGCTGCCCCAAATGGGCCTCGCGCAGGCTTCTCGGAAGCTCCAGAACTGGTTTCCGGCGATCGGGAAGTCACTTCCGGTTGCGATCGGGAAGTCACTTCCGGTTTTTGGAATGCACTTCTGGTTGGTGGAAGCCACATCTAGGGCCTCTGACAGGCCCGGGAAATTTGTCAGAGGTCTGCTCAGGACAGTGCAAGGAGAAGATATGTCTAGGAGGCCCCGAACAGGGCCCCCAGTCCCGACCCAGCATCCGCATAGTGCAGATTTTCCATTATCGCAGGTCGGGTCGGGACACTAACCCCCGTGATAAGTTTTTTTTTTGGGGGGGTTACAGTAGTTGCTGGTCTAAAAGCTGGCCTTCCACCTCCTATGATATTTTAACAGTGCTGGGTTGTTGTTTCTGTATTATTCCATTTTTCAATACGGCGTTTCATCGATCATGCAACCTGCTTCTCCTTTCAACGTCTGTGCAGCAAAGAGATCTAAAAATAAACTGAACTGAAACCACCCAAAAATATGTTGTACTGCTGGCGGTAACGTATACTTCATGTGAGTTACGGGACAAGACGCAAGGACAAAAGCTGTTGGTTTAGTTCAGCACGAGGGCAAAAACAAAATTTTCTGTAGTTTTACTTACTTTGAAGAAGAGATAAAGGCCGAGCAGTGTGCAGCTAGCAATGATGGGAAAGCGGGCCGCATCTCGGCTGGTAATGGTCTCTGGCATATCGGACGCATTCTAGAAGAGAAATTCAGCCAGAGGTTAGTCCCTTTGCTTAGGCCTGA
Organism: Phrynocephalus guinanensis; assembly: GCA_037367245.1. Classification (NCBI taxonomy): domain Eukaryota; kingdom Metazoa; phylum Chordata; class Lepidosauria; order Squamata; family Agamidae; genus Phrynocephalus; species Phrynocephalus guinanensis. The sequence continues at coordinate 129,432,838 of CM074737.1, forward strand.
TAGGATCCAAATTGCATCTGATCCAACCTAGGTGGAAGAACAGCCTGGACCCCTACATAGCGATTGCAAGGGTCTCTTGTTTACTCCCTTCTAGAACCCTCTTGATGTGGGACAGTTGGCTGACCCACCTGTCCACAAAAGGTTTTATTGCTCCCAAGAAGGCTGCTTAGATGGCCATACAACTGTGTTTGCACAACTACTCCTTTTGCACTGCAAAGTTCTTCCTACTTCAAAACAGCGTCTTCTGCCACAGAACACAGGGGTGACAAGACGTTATAGCCTGTATGGTCATTTGAGTGTTTTCATAGTATTTATTAATGCAAAGAAGACTAGGCTGGCCCCATCTTTGCTGCCCATCCACAAGCAGGCAAAGACCTTTCGCTTTAGGCAGGGTTTTTTCTTAATGACTAAAAGACAATAAGCAGGAATGGTTTTTCTTTTGTTTCTTCCAAATCTATTTCTTTTAGCTTTTCCCCCAACATTCTAAACATAAAAACATTCATTCTGAATTTAGCTTTTGATATTTGCTTTAATGATGTAAACCCCTTGGGTTCTTCAGGAGAAAGGCAAGATAAAACTATTTTAAAGAAACAAATAAGTAATAACTATTGCGAGGCTTTTGCAACCAAGATAGAAGTGCTTTCACTGCATCAGTGATGATGGTCAGTAAAGTGCAAACGGTCTTTACAGTCAGTTCAGTAAGAAAACCACTGGAAGAGATCCTAATTTTCTTGCAGACTGTCCATCTGAACCAATTCTTTCTAAACAGTTTCCTCTCTGACTGCTACAACCAGAAAAGCAGGAAAGGCCTGTGATCCATTTATTCGAAAGCATGCCGAATCAGCACTAATTATCCTTCTGAATTCTAATCACTGTTGGAGCCACATTTATTTATACCATTGGATAGAAAACAGCACGGAACAGTAACATATGATAGGAAATACGACAGAAGTAGCATTTTTTTCACCTAAAACTTCTAAAACTTCAGTGCACAAATTCATGCACTTCCACAGAAAACAGAGAATGGGTTTTTTTCCTCCCTTATTCACAGCTTATTCAACACTCTTCATTTCATGAGGGCAAAAAAAAAGGGGGGGGATTTTTTAGAAATGCACTAGCATCATTTACAGAAAGCAGGATCTCTGTGAAAGTAGCAGAGCATCTGACTGAGGGCACAGATGACTGCTGCCTCCAGCTCAGGAAATCTAAAGGGCCTTGCTTCACGTTTTGGCCCATTGGGCTCTGAACCCGTCAGCCAGAATCTCTCTTGTCGTTCACACCTGCACACCCTCTGGGAGAAAGGTGAGAAAGCTTTCAGAAAAATAGGCCAAACTCATCGTACCAATAATAGCTGCTCCTCGTACCAATAATAGCTGAACTTGGAGGTAAAAAGAAAGGGCACATACAGGGGTGTACGTGTTTCACAGGCAAAATGGGATAGCTCAGGGGGACTTAGGTCTCTGGGCAGTGGAGCCAGAGGTTGGAAGTTCAATTCCCCAATGTGCTTCTTTGACAAGAACTGGACTGGATGATCCAGAGAGTTCCATTTCAGCCCTGTGGTTCAAAGGTTATTATTTTTATTTTTATAAAAGCCAGGAGGCAGAGAAAGAGACACGGAGAGGCTTGGGTTGCAGTTTGTCAAGAAAATGCACGGGACGCATGATATTAAATTACTAGATTCACACCTCTGAACCTCAACATAATCAAAGGAAGTGGGGACAAAATGTCCAGGTCAGGGTGCTTTGAAAAAGCCCACCAACGACTGGCAGAAACCCAAGCATGGCAATAGATGAAGACCATGCCAGGTTTATTTATTCTCCTTATATACCACGCATCTGGCTGCCATATATTATATGTACAACACAGAGATCCACAGCTGTTTTGAGTCCTTTCAAGATTTTTTTTCCAAATAAATAAGATAATCATATAAATAAAAATAAGTGTGAATGGACCAGCTGGCCGTTGCTCCACACCCAACGTTTGGAGGAGGGGGAAGTCAGGAGAAAAGCCGCCAATGAGCAAATGCAGGAACACCAGCCACCACTTATCCTTCAGAGGTAACACTACCCCTGCCCAATGAGGCTTCTCAAAGTTGGCCACTCTGGTCTAGCAAAGACTGTGAGCCCCAGAATTCTCAGCTATGCCGGCTGTCAGGGGGCGAAGGGCATTATATAGCAGTTTTGGCAAAAATATAAAACCCACACAGGTGTCCCTTCCAACTCGGCTCTTCTCGCAGGCCAGCTCGGCAAAGGCGTGAAAGGCTGTCCTACAGAAGGAGGCACAGGATTTGTTCTCCGTCATCCCAGAGTGCAGGATGCTTTGGAGTGGCTTAGGGAGCTGGGAATGTTTAGCCTTACAAAAAGAAGGCTGAGAGGGTATATGATAGCTATGTTTAAATATATGAAAGCATGTCACATTGAAGAAGGGACTGGCTTGTTTTCCATGGCTTCAGAGACTAGGACGGTGGGGCAATGGTTTCAAACTACAGGAAAAGAGATTCCATTTGAACATTAGGAAGAACTTCATGACAGTTAGAGCTGTTCGGCAGTGGAAGATGCTGCCACTAAGGAGGGTGGTGGAGTCTCCTTTTTCTTTGGAGGTTTCTAAACAGAGGCTGGATGGCCATCTGTCGGGAGTCCTGAGACGGGGTTCCTGCATGGCAGGGGGTTGGATTTGGATGGCCCTGGAGGTCTCTTCCAACTTGAGGATTCTATGAACAATGGGTTCAAGTGACAGGAAGCCAGATTTAGGCGTATAATACCAGGAAAAACTCCCTAACTGCAACCAATGACCTCAAGAAGTGGTAAATGCTCCAACAGCAGAGGCCTTCAAGAGGAACCTGGGCAGCCCCCTCCCAGATCCCCTTTGATGCAGCAGGGGGCGGGGGTGGGGGGTTGATGGCCTTGCAGGCCCCCTCCTAAAACCCCAGGATTCTAGCATCCAAACAGTGCATCCTCTGGTGGCGGGCAGTTCCTCCAAGCAACCTGCGCCAGGAAGGGAGGTGAGAGGTGGGCCACTGAGGGCCCTCCTGCCCCACCTCAAGAGAAGTCTCCGTGTGTGCGCGCGTGCGTGCGTGTGCGTGAGTGAGACAGAGAGAGAGAGAGAAGAAAGGGGGTGACTGAGTGTGTGTGACTGAGTATGTGTGAGTGAGCGTGTGTGTGGGGGGGTGGCTGAGTGCGTGTGAGTGAGACTGTGTGTGTGTGTGCGAGTGAGCGTGTGTGTGTGGGGGGTGATGGAGTGCGTGTGAGTGAGACTGTGTGTGTGTGACTGTATGTGTGTGAGTGAGCGTGTGTGGGGGGTGACTGGTGGTGGTGAGACTGAGTGTGTGACTGTGTGTGAGTGAGCGTGTGTGGGGGGTGACTGAGTGTGTGTGAGTGAGCGTGTGTGTGTGTGTGAGTGAGACTGTGTGTGTGTGAGTGTGTGTGACTGTAGTGTGTGTGAGTGAGCCTGTGTGTGTGTGACTATGTGTGTGAGTGAGCGTGTGTGGGGGGCTGACTGAGTGCGTGTGAGTGAGTGTGTGTGTGTGGGGTGGCTGAGTGCGTGTGAGTGAGACTGTGTGTGTGTGTGTGCGAGTGAGCGTGTGTGGGGGGGTGACTGAGTGCGTGTGAGTGAGCCTGTGTGTGTGTGTGTGTGACTGTATGTGTGTGAGTGAGCGTGTGTGGGGGTTGACAGTGTGTGTGTGTGTGATTGAGTGTGATTGAGTGATTGAGTGTGTGTGTGAGTGAGTGACTGAGTGGTTGTGTAGGGGGTGGGGGTGACTGTGTGTGTGTGAATGTCTGAGCGTGTGTGAGGCGGGGGTGACTGAGTGTGTGTGAGTGTGGTGTGTGTGGGGTGGCTGAGTGTGTGTGTGTGTGAGAGACTGTGTGTGTGACTGTATGTGTGTGTGCGCGTGTGTGTGTGCGAGTGACTGACTGACTGACTGAGTGTGTGGGGGTGTGAATGACCGTGTCCGTCCGTCCTCCCCTCTCGCCCCCCCCTCTCGCCCTCCGGCCTACCCTCCCTCTCCCCCCGCGGCTCCCTCGCTCGCTCGCTCGCCCCCACCTTCCCTTTGGCGCAGGTGACGGAGCGCAGCGCCCCGAAGAAGATGGGCAGGAGGGCCATCACCACCAGGCTCCCGTAGGCCAGCGCCATGCCCTCCGGGGTGGCCGGCGCCCTTCCCCCGCCCGAAGGGGCGCCCCCGGCCCCGCTGATGCCGCTCTGCGCCTCCTCGGCCTGCGACTCCATCGCCTCCGCTTGCTCCGCCGCACTTCCGGCCCGGCAGCGGCCAGGGACACGTTCCCCCTTACGAGCCGGAAGTGACGCGCGGCGCATGCGCGGAGGCGGAGGCGGGGAGAAGGGGGCGTCGCCGCTGGGCCCCGCCCCTTAGTTACGGAGCCGGGCCTCCGTTGCTAGGGAGAGCGGCCGAGTAGGCCCGTACCCTTGCAAAGAGAGGCTGGTGGAAGGTGGAAGCATTACTTTTTTTAGGACCAGAAGCCCCCGGCCTGAAAAAAGTTATGCCTCCGCCCTCGGAGGAGAACAGCCCTCTCTCCCCCCCATTGCAAAAAATTCCCGCCCGCGCGCAACCCCATGATCTTTTGCTCACAAAAGTTGGCGTCGCAACGATGAATTGATTTAAAAATGTTTTTACCCCGCCTTTTTCCTCGGGAAGGACCCAAGGCGGCTAGCAACAATAAAAGGACAATATTGAAAGTGGAAAGCAATACGTGTACAATTGCAGTTAACATTATTAAAAGCTAGGAAGGAGTAAAGAGGCAAAGTACATCATTAAAAGGCAATACTAAAGCTGGGAATAATGTACAATTTTTTTAAAATGCCACTCTGAGAAATTAATTTTATTTGTACTTATTAACCGCCAGATTTTCCCTCAGGAACTCTGGGCGGTGTACAACAGATTGTGAAAAAAAAAAAACTTACCCAAAATTAAAAACCTGCAATGGTATCTATCCATTGTGGTAGTCATAACTCCCTCACATACTTCCGTTTCTCTCTGTTTTTCATTTGCTCCAATTGGGACTACATTGTATTCCTGGTATTTGAAGCAAATGCTCATCTAGATTCCCAAAATCTGAATGTGGAAGATGCACCATATGAAGACTGCAACTGTCTCTTTTTTATTCTCTCTGCCCGCTCCTCATATATTCTCATTTTGTTCCTCTTACCTTGGTGGGATTGTGGTACTTGGGTTGTTTGGAGCCATGAAGGGCAAAAGAAAGAAGAGGAACTGAGAAAAAGATTTTTGGACTACAACTCCCACAGTTCTTTATCATTGGCAATATAGGCTTTGGATTCTGAGAGTTGTAGTCCAAAACATCTAGAGGGCCAAAGGTTTTCCTCCTGTGATCTAGGATACTGTTTTCAAATCTCTGCACCACTTCTATTGGTACTTGACTCAAGGCGTATAATTTGGGTGGCTCTTTGGAAAGGTGTATGTATCCCCGTCAGTAATCAGTGAGAAAAAGACGAATGACTCCAAAACAAGTAAATGAAAGGACAGTGGAGAATGCAGAGTGGATTAGAAACACTGCCCGCACCAAACACCTCATTTGTCCAGAAATTTCTGTCTCTCCATCAAGGTTGGATTTGCAAACAAGAGGGCCCAGTCCATGCAGCCCCTCCACGTAAAGGTACCAGCCCATTGCCTCTTGCACAACCACTGCAACCAGGTGTAACAGGGAATCAATGCAATGGCCCACCTCTGTGCATTGCAACTAGAATCTTGGTTGCTTTTAATGGGTTGCAGCCAACTTGGCGGGTCCCTCTGTGGAATGGAGATCTATTCACCCTTGTGAAATAAAAGGGAGCCGTGTGGTCAATGCAAAATACAAATGCAAGAGTTAGCAATACTGTACCTTCATAGACCTCTATAAAAATCATCACACAATATGCAAGCTTTCATGGATCAGGACCATTTCTCCCCCCCCCTCCCGGTTAGTTATACACCAGAGCCTCTAGAGGGCAGCACAAACCCACTAAAGTGGCTCACGATGAGGGCAAGAAAACCCAACAAAAACTAGCAAACAACAATCATTTAGCATCCATACAGCATATATTTTCTTCAATTAGCCTAGCTTCTGTTTTGTTGTTTGTTGTTTGTTTATTTGTTGCAGTGTTCCCACTCATTCCTTTGTATTTATTTTGGCTTGTGTGATAATCAGTATGAATCTTTGGGAGAAGTTGCTGGGTGTGTCCAGGTGGCACCATCATTGACATACAAAATGTGGCATGGCACAGAGTGAACAAAACTCCGTTGGCCTGTCTCCTGTTCACACCGATAAGAATTGCAATTGTGACACCATAGATGCATGTTTCACTGGCAGTTCGATCATAGGGAACATTTAGTGCTTTTGCAGCTTTTCACACCAAGCTGAGAGCAAAGGGGCCCCAAAGATCCGTTAACACTGGCGTAACTGAGTGAGTTTGCACAGCACCGCTACCACTCCCGAGGTGTTTCTTTTATCCTGTCTAAATGGATCGGGGGAAGATGATAAGAGTAAGAAAGAAAACCCCAAATGGTAATGCTATGAATATTTCAAACGTGTGGGGATGAAGTTTCTACTGGCATAAAAATGGATGTTTATATTCTGCTTTGGAACAAAATTCCGTTGTCAGACCAAGGTAAAGGCAAAGGCTTTTGACACATGGCAGGTAGATATTTATAGGAAGGAAGCCCAAGCTGGCCGAGAGAGTGTGGGTGTTGTAGTACCCACCTCCAAAAAGTGCAATTTCTAACAACTCCAACATTCATTAAACTGACCCCTCAAACTTTTCCTTGGACTGCCCAAATATGCACATAAAATGGACCTTGGATAGTGGAAAATGACACCCCCTCCCAGGGTGCCGGCCCTTACAGGAAGCTGTTCCTTTGGTTTTTCCCAGACTGAGATCAGTTTCAATCTTGACCTCTTCCTCCCCCATATATGGGGTGGGGGAGGCAACAGTTGTGGTCTTGTGGCTGGACTGGATTGTGATGGGGGCCACTGTGTGTTAACCAGTTCCCACAAAATTCCGGGCTCCTAGAGGTTTTTTTTATTTCTAAGCAGCATCTTTCCAAATGCACGAACCCAGCTTTTTTCCTTTTTCCGTTCGCCCCCCTCTCTGGGACTTGCTTCTTTCTAGCTCCATCTGGATTCCCCTACGTCGCGCAACCGCCTTGTAAATGAAATCAAATGTTCCACAGAGCTGGAAAGTGGCCAAGAACCTCTGGAAAATTGGCTGGAATGTGTGTTTTCCTTTGGAATACTGTACTCCCCCCCCTTCTGAGTTCCTGGCAGGCTGGTTGTATGTGTTACAGTTTCTTACTCAGCAACCCTCTGTGCATCTGAAGGCAACACAGTTCCTCACCCTGGGGTTCTTTGCAAACTTTATTATTATTATTATTATTATTATTATTATTATTATTATTATTATTAACCATACAGCTATCTACACTGGATTTTGTATTACCAATCACTAGTCGAACGCTTCCCAAGCATTTAGGATTACGTGATGTATATGCGAGCAGATCCCTGTAAGGTGGCTTTCTGCATCTGACTGATGGTGACTTTGTCAACTCTAATTTCTTCTAAATACTTGCTTAGCTCTTTAGGCACCGCACCCACCGTGTCAATTACCACTGGGACCACCTGTACCGGTTTATGCCAGAGTCTCTGAAGTTCAATTTTCAGATCATTATATCGGGTAATTTTTTCAAGTTGTTTCTCGGTGATTCTACTATCACCTGGTATAGCAACATCAATGATCCACATTTTTTTCTTCTCCACAATCACATTATTTATTTATGTATTTATTTATTTATTATTATTATTATTATTATTATTATTATTATTATTATTATTATTATTATTATTATTATTATTATTATTATTATTATTATACAAAATGGGCTTTTTATTGTCAGGGGTTGCACATCTAATAACATGTCTTTATTTTTATTTATTTTTTAGTTTTGAGTGTTTTTACTTTGCCTTTCTCCTTGGAAAAGGACCCAAGGCGGCTTACCTTAAGGAAGGACAATATGCAGTCCAGTAAAAAGCGGCTCAGGGTGAGGGCAAGAAAACCCAACAAAAACTCGCAAACAACCATCTTTTTCTCTGCTACCTAGCTATAGATGCCCCTATTCAGTTTGAGAACAGGGAATTGAGGGGTAACGAGACTGCAGTCAATAAATAAAAACAAGTCAAGGTGTTGGAGGCCAAGATCACCTACACTCTTGGATTCCTAATCACTATGCACAGATGTGAAAACTGGATGAGGAAGAACATTTGGTGGGGGGGATGAATGGTTTAGAATTTGGTGCTGGAGGACAGCCGTGAGGATCTCCTGGACAGCCAGAAAGGCAAACAAGTGTGTCCTTAGATAAAATCAAACCTGAACTTTCTCTGGAGGCTTCATACTTTGGGCAAAACATGAAAAAAAAGGAATGCTTTAAAAAGACCTGGCTTTTCCAAGAGGCCTTTTGGGTGATTATTCCTTTAGTTGTGATTCTTTACTGTTTGTCTGGAAGCCAGTATCTATCTAGTGTTTGTTTTACTGCACATTGTTTTGGGATGTTATTGGGTTTTGTGTTGCTGTTTGTGGTGCATTTTCATTGTTTATTATGTTCTTGATTTTGTGCACCGCCTAGAGTTGTTTATACAAGCTGGCGGCACAAATATTGTAAATGAAGTAAGAAGTATGGCATAACTTTTAACAGGCAAGCTGTGTCAGCTATTTCATTACCTCCGCATAACCACCCTGAGAAAGGCCTGAAAGACCTCTTTTCGAGGCAAGGTCTTTGTGACCTTATGGAAAAAACTGTCAGATGATTTACCCTTGGCTCCCTCTGTGTTTTCATCCTACTTTGCAGGAAGGCCTTTCACAATGCTCCTGGTTGAATGTCCCGCCTCCCACCTCACTATGATTAGGAAAGTCAGTTTTGGTACCATTGGCTATTTGTTATTTGCGTTTTAATGGTTTTTGCTTGTTGTATGCTCATTCAGGCTCTAGCTGTTGTAAACCACCCAGAATACGTAGTACTTTTGCAAATACATAAATTAATAAAAATACTCAGCACCTTCACTTCTTCTTCTTCTTCTTCTTCTTCTTCTTCTTCTTCTTCTTCTTCTTCTTCTTCTTCTTCTTCTTCTTGAGGAGATGGAAGACTGGGGAAACTTAAGAACATAAGAACATAAAGAAGAGCCATGCTGGATCAGGCCAAAGGCCCATCTAGTCCAGCTTCCTGTATCTCACAGCGGCCCCACCAGATGTGTTTGGGAGCGCATGAGACTAGATATCTGTCTCCTGATACCACTCTCCTGCATCTGGCCCTTGAAGTACCCTGGTTTAAACCCTGGAGGTTACACATCTCCATCATGGTTTGTAACCTGTGATGGACTTTTCCTCCAGGAATCTGTCCAATCCCCTTTTGAAGGCATCCAGGTCAGATGCCATCACCACATTGTGTGGCAGGGAGTTCCATAGACTTACAACGCGCTGGGTGAAAAAATATTTTCTTTTGTCAGTTCTTACTCTCCCAGCCCTCAATTTGAGTGTATGTCCCCTAGTTCTGGTATTTTGGGAGAGGGAGAAGAGCTTCCCTCTATCCACTTTACTCATACCCTGCATTATTTTGTATGTCTCAATCATATTCCCCCCTCATTCGCCTTATTTCCAGACTAAAGAGGCCCAAATGTTTTAGCCTTTCTTCATAAGGGATGTCCCCCAGCCCAGTAATCATTTTAGTCGCTCTCTTCTGCACCTTTTCCAGTTCCACTATGTCTTTGCATTTGTATAATGCAAACCTCTCCCATTGCTACTCTGGGGCCATGACATTTGGACGTAATTTCAAACAACTCTTCAGGGTGAGAAAGGACTCTGCAAGTGAAGAACAATGTCGAAGAACACGGGAGGCCAATGGAGGGATTGCCTTTAACCCTGAGGTGAGGAAAACGTTGCCTAGGTGCCAGGGAGGGAGGGATCCCAATAAGATGAGGGCGTAATATGGAACCTAAAAGGGATAAGAAGAGCCAGTAGAACTACTCTGGGTGAGCTTGACCAACTGCCCAGAAGTGCAGCATTCTTTCCATCGCCTGCCTCTGTCTTGTCTTGCGCCAGCATGATGCCTCGGAGATACGTGCAAGCGGGAATCGAAGGCTGCAGAGAAACGCTTGTGTTTTGTTTCTGTTTCATTTCTGTTTTACAGTGTGTATATATAAATACAGTATATATATTTGGAGTGCCCTCTGGGTTCGGATCTAATGGGGGAGGGGGAGGTCCAGGAGCCTTGCTTTGCTACTACTGACTGATCAGTACATCCAGGCTGCCTGGGGTGTGTGGGGGGGGCGCGTAGATAAGCAAGCTTTGTTTGGATTTGGGGGAGGGAGGTTGTATCCGTCACAGACAAAAGGTACCGGACTGGCCAGAGGTGCTGGATGGAGGATTTGAAGAAATGAGGCAGTTAAGAGTCTGTTGGTGACGGTTAGGAGGATGAAATAATTGCTGTTCGCTGAGGGGAGGGATGCCAAAAACAAGGTCTGAGGAAGGGTTTTTTAAAAAAAAATCATGCAGGGGTATTGTTTCAAGGTGCACCAAAGCTTATCTATCAGGAATAGTAATTAAGCAGTGCCTGGGTGCCCCAGTGAATCTCACCCTGGTATAGTTAGCAGATCAAGTGACAGCCTCGGGATGCTGAAGAACAGGGTTCGAATCCCTGCTTGGCCATGGAAACTCACTGGGGGGAATGGAACGGGTCGAACCACTCCTTAAATATCTCACCTCCTGTCAAAGCCCTTTTAGGGTCACTTCAATTTGGTTCCGACCCGACAGCACAGAGCACACGTGAACACAGGGTGCCCCAGAATCTGGCAGCCACTTTGCCAAGCTCTGAGGCACGGGCACTGGTTTCCCAGGGTATTTTCATTGCTTGAAAACAGAGAAAATGTTATTTTACTAGAGAACACGATACGTGAAGACGGAAGAGGGCTTTATGCCCTAAAAGCAGAAAAAACGAATCTTCTAAGGCAGTGGTGGCAAACCTTTGGCACTCCAGAATGTTGGCAATCAGTGGCATAAGCTGTTTTTTATCTAAAGCTATTCTTAAAAAATGGGCTGAAGCTCAACATAAAAAACCTAAGATCATGGCCACCGGTCCCATCACTTTCTGGCAAATAGAAGGAGCAATCACAGAATTTATTTTCTTGGGTTCCTTGATCACTGCAGATGGCGACTGCAGCAACGAAATAAAAAGACGCCTGCTTCTTGGGAGGAAAGCAATGGCAAACCTAGATAGCATCCTAAAGAGCAGAGACATCACTTTGCCAACTAAGGTCAGGATAGTCAAAGCTACGGTTTTTCCAGTAGTGATGTGTGGAAGTGAAAGCTGGACTATGAAGAAGGCTGATCGCCGCAGAATTGATGCTTTTGAGCTGTGGTGCTGGAGGAGAGTCTTGAGAGTCCCCTGGACTGCAAGGAGATCAAACCTATCCATCCTGAAAGAAATCAACCCCGAATGTTCACTGGAAGGACAGATTTTGATACTGAGGCTCCAGTACTTTGGCCACCTCATGAGGAAAGAGTCGTCCTTGGAAAAACCCCTGATGTTGAGAAAGATTGAAGGCAAAAGGAAAAGGGAACGACAGAGAATGAGATGGTTGGACGGTGTCATACAACCAATATAGATTTGATCAAACTCCAGGAGGCAGTGGAAGACGGGAGGGCCTGGAGAGCTCTGGTTTATGGGGTCACAAATAGTTAGACATGAATAAATGACTAAACAACAACAACAATTCTAAATAGAGAAGCTGTGCCCACTGTGAACCATTGGCTTAAATTCTTAAGACAGAATTTATTTTATTCATTTATTTATTTACAAAATTTTTAGCCGCCCCACTACCAAGAGGTTCTTCTATGCCCTGGGCCATCTCTTGAAGAATAACCTGCAGCAGATGGTATTTGTTATTGCCTATTTTGTGACTGAAATATTGCAATTTTGAGAATTTGAGAATTTCTAGCATTTTATACATATGCTATATAAGAATATAAATGACTCTGGCTATCCAAGGTATCTTCAGAATTCATTCAAACATACACATAATGGCATGAAATTCAGAACGGTTGGCTTGAGCTGCCATGTAAATTGATCTTGGAAAGTTACTTTTTAAAATTGTTTTCATTTCTCATTACAGTACTTGAAAAAATTTTGGTGGGAAATTAGGGCTTGATATGCAAACTTTATCATTCCTTTCAAAATGTTCTTCCAAGGAATACCTTAAAAGTAATTTAAATGTTACTTATTGCACCAAAAGAGTAACTGTTTCTGTTTATGTTAGGTTTGAATGTACTAGGTTTATCTTCATTGGTCTTTCTGAAGTAACATTTATTTTGTGTATAAGACTATATTTTTGTCTAAAATTGATAGACTAAAAATTGAGGGTCGTCTTATACATACAGGAAAGAGATCTTGGTGTGTTGGTGGACAGCTCCATGAAAGTGTCTACCCGATGTGTGGCAGCCGTGAAGAAGGCCAATTCCATGCTAGGGATTATCAAAAAGGGGATTGAAAATAAAACAGCCAACATTATAATGCCATTATACAAAACGATAGTAAAGCCGCACCTGGAGTATTGTGTACAATTCTGGTCACCGCATCTCAAGAAAGACATAGTGGAACTGGAAAAGGTGCAGAAGAGAGCGACTAAAATGATTACTGGCCTGGGTGACCTCCCTTATGAGGAAAGGCTAAAACATTTGGGGCTCTTTAGTCTGGAAAAAAGGCGCCTGAGGGGGGATATGATTGAGACGTACAAAATAATGCAGGGCATGAATCAAGTGGATAGAGGGACACTCTTCTCTCTCTCACAAAATACCAGAACCAGGGGACATCCACTGAAATCGAGGGCTGGGAGAGTAAGAACAGACAAAAGAAAATATTTTTTCACCCAGCGCGTTGTTAGTTTGTGGAACTCCCTGCCACAGGATGTGGTGATGGCATCTGGCCTGGATGCCTTCAAAAGGGGATTGGACAAAGTCCTCAAGGAAAAGTCCATCACAGGTTACAAACCATGATGGAGATGTGTCATCTCCAGGCTTAAAACCAGGGTACTTCAAGGGCCAGATGCAGGGGAGTGGTATCAGGAGACAGAGATCTAGTCTCGTGCGCTCCCAGAGGCATTTGGTGGGGCTACAGTGAGATGCAGGAAGCTGGACTAGATGGGCCATTGGCCTGATCCAGCATGGCTCTTCTTATGTTCTTATGGAAGTCAGCCAAGGAGAGTACCCCACAGTTGCAAAACTGTAATTTCATCTTGGAAAAGTGTGGGGACGTCTTATACATGGGGGTGTCAAATAGATTGGAAAATACAGGTAGTTGCAGGGAACGACGTTTCTTGTATCTCACTATTTCCAAGCTATGGAGGTGAACCTGTGCTCCCAAGGAACTAATTTTACATGTTTTGTAAAGGGTGAAGGTCTAATTGGGACCTGTAGTTAAACAAAAAGCAACAGACAAACAAAAAGCCAACCCTTTGCCAGAACCACTGCAGATTCCATGCTGCTACAACTGACAAAAGAAAATATTTTTTCACCCAGCGTGTTGTAAGTCTATGGAACTCCCTGCCACAGGATGTGGTGATGGCATCTGGCCTGGATGCCTTCAAAAGGGGATTGGACAGATTCCTAGAGGAAAAGTCCATCACGGGTTACAAACCATGATGGAGATGTGTAATCTCTAGGCTTTAAACCAGGGTACTTCAAGGGCCAGATGCAGGGGAGTGGTATCAGGAGACAGATATCTAGTCTCATGCGCTCCCAAACGCATCTGGTGGGGCCGCTGTGAGATACAGGAAGCTGGACTAGATGGGCCTTTGGCCTGATCCAGCATGGCTCTTCTTATGTTCTTATGTTCTTAAGCAGCCACCTCTCGCATTTTTGCTGTACTTGTTCTCCTGACCCCCTCAAAATTCTGAATGGAGACAAGACCCAGGGGAGAAAGGAAGGATGGAAGGGGTGGGGGATGTTGGAAGGGAGCGGTGGGGAAAGTTGAGAAGAGAGAGGGGACTTATTTTAAAATGTACCGTTTTGTTTTTTTAAAAGCCTCTGCATCTATTTTAAGGCCCAAAATGGATGATTCATCATTTTGCATTCCAGGCTAAGAGCATAGATAAAGAGCACAAGGGAACAGTTTTGTTTTCAACTCTCTGTCCCCTTCCCGCCCCCCCCCCCCCCCCGTGACATGCTGTTTCCATTGGACAACATCCATCAGGACATTCTTCTGGATTTCTCCAGTGAAGTGAATGGTTTTTTTTTTTTTTTTTTTGCAAAGAACCCATTCAATCTTTTTCAATAAGACTAAAGGGAAGAGACCGTGACATGTCTGCAGATCTAGTACGGTTATTGCTTTCGTTCTGATTTGTGTCGTGTGGACGGACGCATGGCACTCTATGACAATAAGAAGAAAAAATCAAGCATTCCTGTTCTAGTTTCATCGGCTGAAATAATAACAAATGCATTGCCTCTGAGGAGGATTGTGCGCTGGCCATTAGCATGAGTGGGGTGGGTAGGGGGAATAATTTGATGCGGGATCCAAGTCTGGTTTTTGCTAACCCGGAACTTAAAGCAGGAGAAGGTTGCACAGCTTCATTGTGCTTACTGTTGTCTAGATGTTCTAGAGAACATTGACCCACCGCTGCTTAGATACACACTGATTTTGGATTCCTCCTGCTTTGAACAGGGATTTGGACCCAATAGCCTTATAGGCTGCTTACAACTCCCATGATTCTACAGTGGTGCGGTGGTTCAACTACCGTGTTGCAGTCAAAACTGTGCTCATGACTTGGGGTTCAATCCCAGGTAGCTGGCTCAAGGTTCACTCATCCTTCCATCCTTCTTAGGTTGGTAAAATTAATCCACAGCTGCTGAGGGTGGGACAATGTGGAGCCTGCATAATTACTTGTAAACCGCGCAGAAGAGTGCTTTAAGCGCTATGGGGCAGCATATATGCAGCACATTGTGCTTTTTTTTTTTTTTTTACAGTATGGTGTAGTAAATAGATTGACCGACTCTAGCTAGAATGGGATTCAAATGCTCCATCCAAGCCACAAAAAGTCACTTGGGGAAGTGGAATGGGCAAAACCGGTCATTAAATGTTTCCCCCTTCAAAGCCCATATTAGGGTTGCCATAAATCGGTTCGAACTTGACGGCACGAAAACTACATTTCTTTGGGCCCCAAATAATGGGCTCATCAAAGATAGGAGCAGGATGGGTTGTATTGGCTTCTTGAGTCCATTTCGTGGGAAGTTCTTCTATTGACTAGTCCTGGGAATGGCAGTGAAGGTGTGTGTGTGTGTGTGTGTGTGTGTGTGTGTGTGTTTGTGTTGTTGTCGTTGTTGTTGTTGTTGTGACCTGCCAAGGAGCCGGTGAATGACCCTTTCTTCTCCTCTCCACCTCTCAGAGGCCATGCAGTGTGACCGATGGAGTCCCCTTGGGTTGGAAGGCCCTCCTGAATTAGAATCCACTCGATAACGTGGCACCGTCTCTTTCATTGTCTTGAAAACACAGCCCACCACTAAATGCAGACTGAGATTTTTAAATCCTGAAGGTGGAAGGGGAACAGTTGAACGAGTTCCCCCTCTGTGCTTTTTCACAGTTGACCCTACCAGCATTAGTTCTGTCTGAAAACACACCCACCCGCCTCGGGAGTGTGTAGGCGTGTGTCACAAGTACATATGAACAATTTCCGCTGTAGATTACAGCCTTGAGGGCTCTTGGGGTGAAGGAGGGGGGATGGAAACGGGAGACAAGGGCTGGTGTGGGCACAGCTGGGCAGAGCGAGGAAGAGGCAGGGCACTGCATGACCATCATCCCTAATGGCATTCTTAGCTACTTTGGTCCAGCCTGCCTTTCCAGGCCTCTGAATGGACATCTCACTTTCACCCTCCGCTCATTGGCACCATCAGATGGGGACTGATCTTACTTCACGTCCATTCTCGTCCCGGGAGGAAGTTCGTTGTGTGTTGATGTTGGTCGCGGTCACGTGGTCTTCTGCCGGTTCTGTCCCTGTTCCTGTGTACGCACGGGCGTGATGGATGACACCGGCATGACTGTTAGCGCACGTCCTCGTTCCGTGATGAGATGTGAAATTCCATGCCTTCGTTCGTTGTCCTTTTTTTTTTTTTGGGGGGGCTTGACCTTCCGTTTTTCGATGTTTCGATTCTCCGAAGCCTTGCCTTCGATGCGTTACGGAGCTGAGTTTGAGTCATTTGTCTTTTAAAAGCTATTCACTGGATTGCTAACTCCATAGGGAATTTACTGGCGAAGGTCGCTTCCCGCTCCTGCCACGAGATGGGTTCTGCTCCTATAGTCATTTGTTCCGCGATGAGCGTGACTTCTCGGGCTCTCGTGTCGGAACGAGAAGCGTGACAAGCAGATTCCCAAGGGCAGGGAGGGGAATCTCTCATCCAGCTTAAATCGCAGTTCAGGGGTCGTGGTCAGGACAAACTCCTCTCGTCACGCAATGGACGTGCGGTTAGATTACGTCGTACCGGTCCCAAGCGGGACCGCGAACAGCGATGAGATGGACGTGAAGTATCCGCGCATTGGCACCACCAGATGGAAACTGATCTCTCTCTCTCTCTCTCTCTCTCTCTCTCTCTCTCTCTCTCTCTCTCTCTCTCTCTCTCTCTCTCTCTCTCTCTCTTTCTCTGGCTTAACTAATGCCAGCCCCATGGCATGGCATCTTGGGCCACGTGCCATCTAGTTTGCCTTTTCTTGCTTCTGTTTAATGGCGTGTCTTGGAGAGATTTCCTTGAGCCAGCTCCATTCTGTATGGGTTCGATGAAGCCAGCATCACTCTGGCTGCCACCTGTCCAGATGTGCTCGTGGCATAACCTCCACTCCGAGTAAATGGAACAGCATGTGCAGGAGCACCCTTGCCAAGCTCCCATCTGGCAGATGTTACATGTTGGGTTAGAGCAGTGGTTCTCAACTGGTGGGTCCCCATATGTTCCTGGACTGCAACTCCCAGAAATCCTGGCCAGCTCAGCTAGTGATGAAGACTTCTGGGAGTTGCAGTCCAGGAACATCTGGGGACCCACCAGTTGAGAACCACTGGGTTAGTGCTTCCCAGAATTTTGGGAGTGAACAGGCATCTTGAACACTTGACCCTTGGCTCTCCTTGCTGCCAGGGTCACCCGGCACCAGCCTCAGAAGAATGGAATGGAATGGACTGGAATGGAATTTATTGTCGTAAGAACATAAGAAGAGTCATGCTGGATCAGGCCAACAGTCCATCTAGTCCAGCTTCCTGTATCTCACAGTGGCCCCACCAGATGCGTTTTGGAGCGCATGAGAACATAAGAGCATAAGAACATAAGAAGAGCCATGCTGGATCAGGCCAAAGGCCCATCTAGTCCAGCTTCCTGTATCTCACAGCGGCTCCACCAGATGCCTTTTGGGAGCGCATGAGACTAGATATCTGTCTCCTGACACCCTTCCCTGCATCTGGCCCTTGAAGTACCCTGGTTTTAAACCTGGAGATTACATATTCCCATCATGGTTTGAAACCTGTGATGGACTTTTCCTCCAGGAATCTGTCCAATCCCCCTTTGAAGGCATCCAGGCCAGATGCCATCACCACATCCTGTGGCAGGGAGTTCCACAAACTAACAACGCGCTGGGTGAATGTTTGGTTTTTATGTCCGTTTTAAATGAGTGTAAATACAACGAGATTAAAAGTGCCATCCAGTCAGTCATTCACATACCCCAGCATAAAGAACCAAGACGTAAAATCTACCATTTAAAAACAAACCATCCATACACATACTCCAACATTCACACGCCGAACATCACTTACACTCATTTAAAACTGACATAAAAACCAAACATATACACACAGCCCTACACTCTTTCACCTGACAACATTCATACCCAATCCATAAAAACTACAATTAAAAAAAAACAGCCATACACAATCCCCCATACAATATATGTGTAACACATTTAACACTGATATTACCCATCAACTTAAGTTTTTAACAGAATTTAGCATGGTTACTGCTATTGGGTAAAAACTATTTCTGAATCTTTCTGTCCTTGTTCTAATAGATCTATACCTTCTGCCTGATGGTAATGGTACAAACAGAGAGTGTCCAGGATGAGAAATATCTCCTACAATATTCTGAGCTTTCTTAAGACAGCGGGAGCTGTGTAATTCCTCCAATGTGAGGAGTGGGCATCCGATGATCTTCTGTGCTATATTGATAACCCTCTGGAGCGATTTCCTCTGAGCCATTGTGCAACTGGCATACCACACACATATGCAGTACGTCAGTACACTTTCTACTACACAACGATAAAAAGACACCAATAGTCTCTGAGTGATGTGGAAGGTGGAAGAGTGTCAAGCAAATCAGATATAAAAATCCTTGATTTTCGAAGGGCAAACTTCCCTCAGATGAGGAAACTAGTTAGAAAGAAATTGAAGGGGAAGGTTGGAAGAATATCCAATCTCTTCAGAGTGCATGGAACCTGTTTAAAACAACGGTAACAGAGGCCCAGCACAAGTGCATACCACAAAGAAAGAAGAGCTCATTTAAGTCCAAGAGGGCACCAGCATGGTTAACGAGTGGAGTTAGAGAGGCTCTAAAGCGCAAGGAGAGGTCTTTCTGTAAATGGAAATCCTCCCCAAATGAGGAAAATAAAAAGGAACACAAACTCTGGCAAAAGAAATGTAAGAAGATGATAAGAGAGGCAAAGAAAGATTTTGAGGAATGCACGGCTAGCAATATAAAGGGTAATAATAAAAGCTTCTTTAAATATGTTAGAAGTAGAAAACCTGCCAGAGAACCAGTTGGCCCTCTGGATGGTGAGGGAGGAAAAGGGGAGATTAAGGAGGACTTGGAAATTGCAGAGAAATTAAATGAGTTCTTTGCATCTGTCTTCACGACAGAAGACCTTGAGCAGATTCCGCTGCCTGAACGGCCCCTCTTGACTAAAGAATTAAATCAAATACAGGTTAAAAGAGAAGATGTTTTAGGACTAATTGATAAATTGAAGATTAACAAGTCCCCAGGCCCAGATGGCATCCACCCAAGGGTTATTAGGGAACTGAGAAATGAAATTGCAGATCTCTTAACGGTAATATGCAACTTGTCGCTTAAAACGGCCACAGTGCCGGGGGACTGGAGGATAGCAGATGTCACACCAAATTTTTAAAAAGGAAGGAGGGGGGACCCGGGGAAACTACAGGCCAGTTAGCCTTACATCTGTCCCAGGGAAGATGGTGGAAAGCCTCATCCGAGAGAAAATCTTGAAACACATAGAAGAACAAACTTTGCTGAGAGAAAATCAGCATGGCTTCTGCAAGGTTAAGTCTTGTCTGACAAATCTTGTAGAATTTTTTTGAAAAGGTCAGCAGGCATGTAGATTTATGTGAACCGGTGGATATAGTCTATCTGGATTTTCAAAAGGCCTTTGACACAGTCCCTCACCAGAGGCTGTTGAGAAAATTGCACAGTCAGGGGATAAGAGGGCAGATCCTCTTATGGATTGAGAACTGGTTGAGATCCAGGAAACAAAGAGTAAGTGTCAATGGGAAATTTTCACAATGGAGAGAGGTGAAAAGCGGTGTGCCCCAGGGCTCTGTCCTGGGACCGGTGCTTTTCAATCTGTTCATAAATGACCTGGAGACAGGGATAAACAGTGAGGTGGCCAAGTTTGCAGATGACACAAAACTTTTCCGTGTGGTAAAACCCAGAGAAGATTGTGAAGAGCTCCAGAAGGATCTCTCCAAACTGGGGGAATGGGCTGCCAAATGGCAAATGCGTTTTAATGTAGCCAAATGTAAAGTAATGCATATTGGGACAAAAAATCCAAACTTTATCTATCAATTCATGGGCTCTGAGTTATCCGTGACGGATCAGGAAAGAGATCTTGGTGTGTTGGTGGACAGGTCCATGAAGGTGTCTACCCAATGTGTGGCAGCGGTGAAGAAGGCCAATTCCATGCTAGGGATTATCAAAAAGGGGATTGAAAATAAAACAGCCAACATTATAATGCCATTATACAAAACAATAGTAAGGCCGCATCTGGAGTATTGTGTACAATTCTGGTCACCGCATCTCAAGAAAGACATAGTGGAACTGGAAAAGGTGCAGAAGAGAGCGACTAAAATGATTACTGGGCTGGGGCACCTCCCTTATGAATGAGGAAAGGCTAAAACATTTGGGGCTCTTTAGTCTGGAAAAAAGGCGCCTGAGGGGGGATATGATTGAGACGTACAAAATAATGCAGGGCATGAGTAAAGTGGATAGAGGGAAGCTCTTTTCCCTCTCACAAAATACCAGAACTAGGGGACATGCACTCAAATTGAGGGCTGGGAGAGTAAGAACAGACAAAAGAAAATATTTTTTCACCCAGCGCGTTGTTAGTATATGGAACTCCCTGCCACAGGAGGTGGTGATGGCATCTGGCTTGGATGCCTTCAAAAGGGGATTGGACAGATTCCTGGAGGAAAAGTCCATCACAGGTTACAAACCATGATGGAGATGTGTAATCTCCAGGCTTAAAACCAGGGTACTTCAAGGACCAGATGCAGGGGAGTGGTATCAGGAGACAGATATCTAGTCTCATGCGCTTCCAAAAGCATCTGGTGGGGCCACTGTGAGATACAGGAAGCTGGACTAGATGGGCCTTTGGCCTGCTCCAGCATGGCTCTTCTTATGTTCTTATGTGTTCTTATGTTATTTCTGAGCACTCTCAGAAAGTACAGTCTCTGTTGGGCCTTTTTCAGCAGCTCAGAGGTGTATACGCTCCAGGTTAAATTCTCCTCAATATGGACTCCCAACAAACGGAAGTCGGTTACCCTTTCTCCACAGTCCCCACTGATGAATAGTGGTTGAAGATCTGTTTTCTTCTTCCTGTAATCTATTATGAGCTCCTTAGTTTTTAATGTGTTCAGAAGCAAGTTATTCTCTTTGCACCACTCAATCAATCAACCGCTCCACCTTGTCCCTATAAGCAGACTCATCTCCTGCTGAGATAAGCCCCACTACCGTGGTGTCATCCGCAAACTTAACTATAATGTTGTTATGATAGGCGGGAATACAATCATAAGTATAAAGAGTAAAGAGCAGCAGACTCAGCACACAGCCCTGTGGAGAGCCAGTACTAAGACTCAGATCCGTAGATGTATATTGACCTACTCTAACCCTCGAACTACATCCGGACAAAAAAACTATTTATCCACATACATATAGAATGTGGAAATCCCAAATCCCCTAATTTAATCACCAGTCTGTGCTGAGCTAAAGTCCACGAAAAGCAGTCTTACATAGCTTCCCCGCTGTTCCAGATGTGACAATGCAGCATGAAGGACTGTAGCTACAGCATCCTCCGCAGATTTATTTGCTCGATATGCAAACTGGTGGGGATCAAAACTCTGGGGGAGAAGTGATGTGATGTAATTCCGGACCAGTTTTTCAAAACATTTCATCACCACTGGAGTAAGTGCAACTGGTTGATAATCATTAAGACTTGAGATATGAGATTTTTTTAAGTACAGGAACTATGGTGGAGGATTTCAAACAAGATGGAAACCTAGATTGAGCCAGAGACTGATTAAAGATCTTAGTAAAGACTCCAGCTAGTTGATCTGCACAGTCTTTCAATGCATATCCAGGAATGGCATCGGGTCCAGCAGCCTTCTTCGGGTTGACAGCCCGCAGCATAGACCTCACCTCATTCTCCTCTACTTTAGGGATAAAACTGCTGTGGACTGGGGACTGTGGTGCATCTTCCTTCGGTGCTTCCACCTCAAAACGGCCAAAAAAGATGTTTAACTCTTCTGCCAATGCTGCATCGCCCGCTACAACTCCGTGGTTTGTCTTGTAGTTCGTAAGATGCTGGACTTCTTGCCACACTTTCCTGGTGTTATCACTGTCCAGATGCTGCTCAATCCTATTCTTGTAGTCCAGTTTGGCCTCTCTAATTCCTCTCTTCAAGTTCGCTCAGGCCATACTGTAAGAAGCCCTATCTCCAGACCTGAAGGCGATATCCCTTTCTTTTAATAGTCTCTGGACTTTCTGAGTCATCCAGGGCTTCCGATTTGGGTAGATCTGGATATGTTTGTTCACCATAACAGTGTCTATGCAGTTCCTAATATAACACATACAGTAACACTGTCTGTGAAAATCTCCAAATCTTGATGTTCAAAAACATCCCAGCTAGTCCTGTCAAAGCCGTCTTCACGAACCTCTCGCTGCGCGGCGAGCCGTGATTTCTGAGCGAATGCGGTTTTGTCATTTTGGATTGACCTCCAAGCGGGGCGAGAGATTCCCCTGCAGGCCGGGAATCTCCCTCGTTCACGTGTGGCCAGTTTATATTTAGTTCTTTTGATCTTGCCTTCTGTAAACGGGGCAGGGGCAACAGAGGGGGGGCAAGCGTCCCCGGGTGACGTGAGCAGAGCCCCTCCGCTGGCAAGGGATGGCGAAGGGCTGCGCAGAGGGGAGGGGGGATGGGGTGTCGGTGCCGCCGCCGCAAGACACCCCCGCGCGCGCGCCCACCCAGAGAGCGGCGGCGGGGCACACAGGGCGATGAAGCTGAGAGAAGCCTCTCCCCGCCCCGCCCCCCCCCCCCCCAAAAAACCAACCCAGCAGCTCTGCTTCAGGGAAACACGATGGCCGCCCACAAGTCCTCTGACCGCAAATGACAGCCAGGTATTGATGCATTGATACGCCGTGGTAATTTTCTTAAAAAAAATAAAAGAAAGCAGAAACCGCCGTTGCAAGTAAGCTTCCGAATGCTAATGGAGCACGTAAGTACTACTGGATTCGTAAAACCTCCCCGGTGAGGACCTGAAAGAGGGGTGGGGAATGGAGACCACGTGACCACGTGACCGCCTTGAATTCCGAAGTCACGTGCGAAGATTCTTCTGAAGTACGGCAAAGCAGTCCTGCAGCTGCTGAGATGCATGTTCTCACAGATTACAGTCTGGGGCAGTTTTCTGTGGGGACGTTCAAATCCAAGGACACACAATTAAAATCCCTAGCTTTGTGATATAATACCTTGTTCAGTGTGTTAGATTCGCGTAGCACACTTGACATGGATGTCTGGGGAGCTCTGTAATGTGTATGTTTGGGTGTGTACTATGGTTAATATATAAGAGTCCAATGGCTGAGTTACTGTTTGCGTCTGGTGGAATATCAACTGCCATAATCATGACGACAGAGAACTCTCTCGGTAGACAAAAGGGCCTGCATTTGAGTCATGCACTCCAGAAGCCTACCTGGCACAGCCGAGCTCACAAACCGGTGCTCAAATGCACTGGACTACAACTCCCATAAACCCCAGCTGGCACAGATTTAGATGCGTTGAAGTTGGCTCGGGAGAAACGATCAGCCTTTCAAGAGCGACAGGCCCTCTCCCCCCCCCCCCGCCCCCCCCTGCTCAGCAACTCTTTCCCTGCTCAGCTCTGGCCAAAACTGGTTCTGAGGCTGAAAGTTAAAAGACATTTCTCTTTCCGATACCAAAATGTTGTCCTGGGGAACGTTTTTTTTCTTTCTCAGGAGACACTGTGCCTGATGCCTCTTCCGTGCGCTCCCAGAGGCATTTGGTGGGGCCACTGTGAGAGATACAGGGAGCTGGACACGATGGGCCTTTGGCCTGAGCCAGCATGGCTCTACTTATGTTTCTATGCAGGGAATGCCCAACGGATTTTGCTTAAGGCAGACCCATGATCTAGAAGAGTTCTCTATGGTACCCTGCAACCGTCGGCAGCCCTGGACACAGCAGGGTTCTCTGCTTTGGCTGTTTTTCAGCCGCAGTCCTAGAATCATAGAATCCTAGAGTTGGAAGAGACCTCCAGGGCCATCCAGTCCAACCCCCTGCCATGCAGGAACCTCCCATCACAATATTTCCAACAGATGGGCCATCCAGCCTCTGCTTAAAAACCTCCAAAGGAGGAGAGTCCACCACCCTCCTTTGGGGCAGCATATTATTCCACTGCCGAACAGCTCTAACCGTCATGAAGTTATCCGTTATAGAATTCTCCGGATAAGGGTCAGTTTTTCCTTGGGTGTGAACCTCGGTCTGCCTCCATGCAGCGTCTAGGTTTTGCCCCCACTCCCCACCCAGCGCCTATGCCTTCTCTTCCTCCTCCTTTACCGGAGAGGTTGCTGCTGCCGTTATCTCCCGCTTGGCCTTTTCCTTTGGGGACCTGCATTTTTCTGAGCGTGATCTCACTCTTTCCACTCGCCCGCCCCGGCTGCCTCTTGCCAACTTTCCATTAGGACAGCTGTGCGCCTCTCCCTCCCTCCCCCTTCCAACTCAGGATGAGAACATACTCTTTCCCTTTTTTAAGGGCTGGGGGGGAGAGAGAGAAGGCAGCCCAGTGACCTTCCTGGGACAGGAGGAGGGCCCTCAGCTTCTTGGAAAGATCGGGACAGTTGGGTGTTCAGAAGGAGGGACAGAAGGCAGCGGGAATACAGATGGACCACAGAGAGAAGCGGCCCGAGGTTTCTGCTTCACTCCAACAACAGCAGAAGAAGAACTTTCCGGAGTTTTAAGTTTACAGAAACCATGTTCCCGGTGGGGGGACAGAACGAGTCTCGCGTTGCCTCTGAGCTGAGCCTGGAAAAGTGGATTTGATGCACCCATTGATTTTCGGAGCAAAACACCCAGAAATCACCCAGTGGCCATTTTGGCCAGGTTTTTTGACTTCTAGTTGAGGAAAAACAAGATGCCTCAACTCAACACACACACACACACTCCTGTAACGAGTAGGCAAAAACCTCCCTTCCGAGGGCTTTTAGGCCAGCAACGGGGAGAGGAGAGGTTGAAAGAAGGAACTGGGTCGATGCCAGCCCAAGCGCCCAATCAGCCCAGGCGGATTTGCAACCAGCGGGCTATTGAGATGGCCCCATCAAAACTAATGGCAGGTCTGCCTTCCTGATGCTGCTGAAAGGGACACAGGAAGCATGGGATCAAGTGAGGATGCTTTTGCCAGCTGGGTGGTTGTGGTGCAGCTGCACAACTTCAAGAAAAGCCAGGTCCCAAACTATTATGAGCTTCCAGTTGACGTAGACTGGTAGACCTTCAGGCTTGGACTCCATATGAGGCGTTACATGTCTTGAAGTCTCTGCAGCTGATGGATTCTGTCCATCTTATAACACACAGAATTGTGGAATAATGGAGTCAGGGGTGGAGTTAAGGCCATCAAGTCCAACCCCCCCCCCACACCTCAAAGCACGAAAGCAAAGCACATCTGACATTGGATGGCTGTCCAATTTTCTCTTGAATGCCTCCCGTTGGAGCACTCACTGCCTCTCCTTAAGAACATAAGAAGAGCCATACTGGATCAGGCCAAGGGCCTATCTAGTCCAGTTCCTGTATCTCACAGTGGCCCCACCAAATGGCTCTGGGAGCGCACGAGACTAGATATCTGTCTCCTGATCCCACTTCCCTGCATCTGGCCCTTGAAGTACCCTGGTTTTTTAAACCTGGAGATGACACATCTCCATCATGGTTTGTAACCTGGGATGGACTTTTCCTCCAGGAATCTGTCCAATCCCCTTTTGTAAGGCATCCAGGCCAGATGCCATCACCGCATCTGAGGTGATGGGTTCCCTTGCTGTAGAGCTCTAACAGTGAAGACATTTTTCTTGATTTCGTGCCGAAACTGGCAGTTTTTCCTGATATTCAGCCTAGATCTGACTTCCTGGACTTTGAGCCCATTGTTACATGTCCTGCCCCCTGGGGTGATCAAAACCAGATCTTGACTCTCCTCTGTAGGACCACCTTTCAAGTGGCTCAAAGGTGCTATCTTATTTTCCATCAGTTTTCTTTTCTCAGGCTAAACGTGCCCAGTTCTTTCAGGCGTTCCTAGTAGGACCTAGCTTCTAATCCCCTGATCACTTCATGCAGCCCTCCAGTTTGTTGGCATCCTTAAAGTGCAGCGTCCAGAACTTGAGATGAAGCCGAACAAGTGCTGAAGAGAGGGGGACTCATGCCTTGCGGGATGCAGAGGCTAGACTTCTGTTAAGGCATCCTAATGTCACATTGGCCTTTTTTCCAACCACATCACACTGTTGGGCTCATATGCAGCACATACTCACGTTCTAATACCCTAGGAGCCAGCAGAATATATAGAACCAGAAAATGTGAAGTCCCGGGCTTGCGTCCAGAAACCTATGCAACGTTAACAGAATGTGCAAAGAGTACTTCCTACCCTACTGGGCCACTGGAATTGATGGCCTCAGAGGCAGGTGTTCTCTCCTTTACTGGTGATTTTAAAGCCGAGCCTGGGTAGCCACCTGCCTGGGGTGCTTTTGCTGTGGTTTTAGAATCATAGAATCATAGAGTTGGAAGAGACCTCAAGGGCCATCCAGTCCAACCCCTTGCCATGCAGAAACCCCATCACAATATTTCCGACAGATAGCCATCCAGCCTCTGCTTAAAAACTTCCAAAGAAGGAGACTCAACCACCCTCCGTGGCAGCATAGTCCACTACCGAACACCTCTAACTGTCATGAAGTTCTTCCTAATGTTCAAATGGAATCCCTTTTCCTGTATTTTGAAACCATTGCCCTGAGTCCTAGTCTCTGAAGCCATGGAAAACAAACCTGCTCCCTCTTCAATATGACATCCTTTCAAATATTTAAACATAGCTATCATATCCCCTCTCAGTCTTCTTTTTGAAAGGCTAAACATTCCCAGTTCCCTAAGCCGTTCCTCATAAGACATTTCCTCCAGACCTTCAAACCATCCTGGTCGCCCTCCTCTGCACCCGCTCGAGGTTGTCAACATCCTTTTTAAATTGAGGCGCACAGAACTGGACACAGGACTCCAGGTGGAGATTGACCAGAGCAGAATAGAGTGATAGTATCACTTCCCTTGATCTAGACACGATGGTTCTGTTGATGCAACCCAGAATCGTATTGGCTATTCTGGCCGCCGCATCACACTGCTGACTCATGTTCAATTTGTGGTCCATCCATTGGTAGAGAGTTTGACTGGAATGGTCCACAGGACCCTGTCTAGTACTACAATTTTACCATAGCTCATTCTCAGCATTGATGACTAGTGGCTCAATTGTACATTATAGATGACTGATTATTAGGGAGAAAACTCCTTAATTGCTCAAAGCATCTGATTACCAGAGAAGGAGATTTTTTTTCCTCACCAAGTAATTCAAAGGTTAGCGTGCTTTGTTTTACAATTTACCTTTGGGAGCAAAGCATGCGCTCCATTCGGGAATCTGATTTCTTAAGACACGAAAGACATACAAATGATTTCAACTCTAATGAAGAGTGCTCTGTATTACAGTTTGGCCCTTGAAGAAAACGAAGAAGAAAACGCTGGCTGCTGGATTCTGGGATTTGCAGTCCAAGGAAATTAAATACAAATGCAAGAATAGGTGACACATTTATATTCTTGCATTTGCATGTTACTGTATTTTGTCTGGACCATGCCCATCCCTTTTATTTCAAGAAAATCAACTTAGCCAAATGCAGGCAGACCCATAACACAAGGGCATCATGGCAAACAGGATGACCTGCGTGTTTTACATGACTGAAGGAGGGGGGGGGGGCTCGGGGACGGAGCACAGCTGGCACCGTCGACTCCTCTGCTCTGACAAGACGGAGGCCTGCAAAGTGCCGGAGCTTAACCTCTCCTTCCTTAAAACAATCTGTGCTGCTCCTACCAAGGACGGAAACTTCTGACCTGACCCTGGGAAGGAGACAATCCTTGAGCTGAAATCCACCCTGGCACCGAGCCCTCGCTTTCCGATCCAGCCACAAGATCCTCTCCCTGGAAGGAGGCGCTCCAGAGGTGGCAGCCGGAGGAAGGAACGCGGGAGTCACTGGGTGCGTCCAGGTCAAAGTCCTTTATTTACAAATGTACACAAGCCATGCTTTTAGGAAGCATGGGCAGACACTTTATTTATATTTATTTATTGGATTTTTATACCGCCCATGTGGCAGCGAGGCCACTTTTTTGTGCAACCAGGGCAGCAGATGCCAGAGAAGGACAAAAGGACCCAGCTGGGAGTTTTCACCTTGCTTTTAAGGTTGACCTCTGTGTCTTCTAACTGCCCTCAGCTCCTGCGGCTGCTACTTCTGCTGCTCTGCTCCCTATTCTTCCCCTGAAGAGTTGCCATCTTTTCCAAATTCTTGCAGCCATCTTTTTCTACAACATGAGAGAGAGAGAGAGAGAGAGAGAGAGAGAGAGAGAGAGAGAGAGAGAGAGAGAGAGAGAGACTCTATGGATAAAGGATCAACTCATCACTTAGGACACTGGTGGTGAACCTTTGGCACTCCAGATGTTTTCGACCACAGCCTTTTGTCATTAGCTTGGAAACCTGGGAGTTGTGGTCAAAAACATCTGGAGTGCCGGAGGTTCACCACCACTGACCTAGAACGAATTTGCCCAAGTTCAGAGGGCCTAAGCCAGCCAGCCACAATTCCCACTCAAAGAAGGGCAAAAGACAGTTTATAAGGCAGTGTTTGCAAGTCCTTGAAGTACCCCGGTTTTAAGCCTGGAGATGACACATCTCCATCATGGTTTGTCACCTGGGATGGACTTCTCCTCCAGGAATCTGTCCAATCCCCTTTTGAAGGCATCCAGGCCAGATGCCATCACCACCTCTTGTGGCAGGGAGTTCCACAGACTAACAACGCGCTGGGTGAAAAAATATTTTCTTTTGTCTGTTCTTACTCTCCCAGCCCTCAATTTGAGTGCATGTCCCCTAGTGCTGGTATTTTGTGAGAAGGAGAAGAGCGTCCCTCTATCCACTTGACTCATACCCTGCATTATTTTGTGCATCTCGATCATATCCCCCCCTCAGGCGCCTTTCCCCCCCAGAGAAAGCCAATAGCTGCAAGCAGGATGGTGTGGACCATTCCAGATCTCTTTTTTTGCCTTAATCATGACTTATTTCCTGGCTCCTTTACTTTTTTACATCTGTACAGCAGGTAGAAACTCAACAGAGACAGCCTCCCTTTCATAATCTAGTGCTGGGGAAGAACTTGTCCTGCTGAATTTCAGCCTGTCCTGCGACCGTCAAGGCACAGGAATCCTTTCAGGAATGCGCACAGTCTTCCACCTTGCCTGACAATTCCCCAGGATCAGCTTTCAAGCCTGACACCGTGTTTGCCAATGCCTGAGAGTGAAAAACAAAGAGCTGGGTATAAATGAAAATGGATCATCTTCCTGGACCCATATCCTTAAATAAAAGTAGAGATGTAAAGTTTCTAGAACCTTTGGAGGAAAAATGGGTTGGGGGGAACTGCCCCCACAATTTTTATATTTCCCCCCCAAAGTTCTTTCCCACCATGGCTTCAAAATGTCTGGAATTCAGTGATACCTTGTATAAAGGAATTAATTTGTTCCCAATGAAATTATGTTAAGAAATTTTCCTTTATAAAAAATTTTTCCAGAGGAATGCATTGAAAACAGAGTGATCCTATTTTTATGTTGTACAGATTTGCCCCACAGGCAATTCTGTTAAGCAAATTCCCCCCATCTCCGGAATCTTTTATGTTGTACAAATTTTATGTTATACAAACCGTTTGTAATACAAGGGTCCACTGTATCTCTAAATAAAACCACACACTCTGCTTTCCCCCCTACCATCTGCCGGCAGGTGAACCCAAAGACAAATGCAGCCAAATGCACTCCCCATTTGAGAATCTGGAGACAATTACTCTTTTAAGACCAAAGCACTGCAATCCTCCCTAGTGGGTAGGGACAACGTCCAGGCTGGCTGGGAGGTTGTGGCATCCATGGTCCATTAAAAGGCATCCACCCCCCCCTCAAAAAAAAAACCCTCTGCAGCTCTTTCAAAGGCATTCCATTTGTCCTCCGGACGAGGGCATCCGTATTTCAAGCTGTGTCGTGTCTGAAGAACATGGCAACCGCTTGCACCCGTCTGGAGAACAGAAAGCGGCTTCGTGGGAAACTTCACAGCCTTGGTTGCTTGGGAGAAGCTGGTTGAAAATCGTATGCCCGCCAAGGAGGTCTCAGATACTTCCACTGCAACAGATGACCACATTGGAGACAGCGCCCTCCCTCGAGGGAGCACTCAGGATACGGATTAACCCAGCGCTGGCCATGGGGGTCCAGTGCGGTGATAGCAAGTGGAAACCTCTGGACGCCCACATGGGGTTTCCATAAGGGATGCCAATCTACCCTGTCAACTGCTGCAGAGCTGAGCATGGAATGCACTGGAGACCCCCCAAAATAATTCAACAGAGCCAAGAGGGCACCTCTGGGACGGAGAGGATCTAGCAGGATTACAACCCACTGCGGCCAACTCCCTTTCCATCCAATCCAAGAGCAAGCCTGGGTAAGAACCTGCCACCTCCTGCCAGCTTTGGCAAAGGGATCATCGTTTAACACACACACACCCCTTCCCAAGTACCCTTCGCTGCTGGCAGGTGGCTGAGCTTCTCCAAGACTGTCTCTGCAGGACAATTTTGGGATGCTCTTCCTATCGGCCGCCAAGTTTCTTTGCTTCCTCCATCCTCAGAAGGTCCCGTCTTAAGAGAGATGCTAGCAAAGAAACAGGTTTGCAGCCCCCTCCTTGGGATGGAGGACCAGGGCGGCGTCCATCGGAATCGCTGGAAGGAAGGGCCGGGCGACGAGGAGGGGGGGGGCATGTGCCCAGTCGTCTCAGAGCACCGAGAGGTCGTGGCAGGACTTGGAGCGGACCTTCAGGGCCACCTTCTTGTTGTTGCGGGCCACCAGGCGGTCCAGGAATCGGCGGACCTTCTTGGTGAGGCTCTCCTTGCGCCGGTAGAGCGAGAGGCGCCTCTGGTTGGCTTCCTTGCTGTCCCTCCGCAGGCGGATCTGCCTCACCACCCCCTCAAAGAGCTCCGTCACGTTGTGCTGGAGAGCGGCCGACGTCTCGATGAACTTGCAATCAAAGACCACGGCGCAGGCCCGGCCCTCTGCCAAGAGAAAAAAGGCCCCCCCCCAAAAAAAGCCATTAGAGTGGTGCTGGGCAGCGGCTGGAACAGGGGCACAGCTGCAAACGTCTCCCTGTCACTCGATCAAACCTTGCAACCGGAGTTGACAACTGCAAAAGTCCTTCTCCTTGCTTTTCTTATGGATCTTGGGCCCAACTCAAGAAACCTCGGCTTGTGAATCGAAAGAGCTTGAATCGTAGACTCCGAGGACGATGGCGTTGGAAGGCCATCAAGTCCAACCCCTGGCTGAAGGAAGGGTTACAAACCCTAGGATTTGTATCCTATGCAAATCCATCGATGCGGATTCACATGCAGCTTAGCGCCATGGACTCACCGTGCCGCCTACCTATTGCTGAGGTTTTCCTATTTATGTTGTGTACTCTTTATATTTGGAAAAGGGGGAGAAAGTGGCCTGATTGACTGCCAATCGATGGAAAAGATGCTCAGCTTCCCATGATTGGAAACGGTTGCGGCTCGACTTGTTCCACGTAACTTAGGCTGCGGTCTCACCAGCGTTTTTTTGCGTAGTTTCCCGGCGGTGAACTTCGCAGAAAAAGATTGCGTGCTCACCGCGGAGAGAAGTAAATTCCGGTCCCAGCCGACCACGCCCCTGGAATAGCAGTTTCAGCAAAGTTTCCAAAACCACCGCCAGGGGCTGTTAGCCTCAGGAAGGCCGCGGTCTCACTAAAGTTTTCTGCGCATCTTAATTTGATGTGTAGTTTTTTTTCTGGGCAGTCACGTGGTTTTTGATGCGCAGTTGGTGTCCTTTCAACAGAGTAGTAGTTTACTGCTCTGTGCTCGTCTCTATTTGCTTACTGCACATCTTTTCCCTTTTTCCTGGGCCGTTTTTCTAAGGCCGTTACTTCACGTCCCTCTCATCCCTCTTTGCTCTCCCACTTAGGACCGGTATGAAAAAAGGTTACTTCACATCCATAGCGTGACAGCAGAATCTCGTCCCGACCACGCCCCCTGAACCGGGAACAGAGCGTGGATGAGCCGTACCTGCCCCTAGGCTGGGGAATTCTGTTGTCACGCTTTGTTCCAAGTTCCTGTTCCGAGACAAGGGACGTGAAGTAACGGCAGTGTCTGTTTCCCCCCTTTCGCTCTAGGAATACTCCGACAACCGAGAAAGCCGACTGGAACTCCTGCGCCAGGCCAGGCTCGCCTGTCCGCCTCTCCCTGCAGGAGAAGGTGGCTCTTGAAGGGACAGGCGGAGAGCCACTGTCAGGCGTAGGTCTGTCTTGCTCGGGTCCCGGAGGCAGGGCTGAGCTCTCTTTGCCTGCTCGCCTGCCAACCCGCAGACTGCTGAGTTCAGGGCGAGGGTGTTTCGGGCCACCGCCGCCGCGGCTCGCCTGCGGCAAGCGGTGAGAGCTCGCCCAGCTCCTCCTGCCGGACTTCCCGAGACAGCCCACGTGCCCGCAGCGGAAATAAATATCGAAAAACGGAAGCCTGAAAATTTTAAAAAAGGCTAAACGAAGCCAGGGAAATCCAGTAGTTGTCACGAAACAAGGACGTGAAGTAACAGTTGTCACGAGAGTAAACGAAAACAAGGATTAGACAGGGAGAAAACCACGTGACCGCAAATAACGCTGCCACGGAACAAACGTAATCACGGAACGAAGTAGTACGTGAAGTAACCGCCTAAGTCTCCGTTGCCGGACCCACAGGAAGTGGCAGGAAAAGGGGTACGAAGCTAATTACTGCATATTTTCTGGGGTCGCACCTCGTTAAGAGTAGCAAAGAACTGTGCATCTTTAAGGAAAGTTTTTAAACCAACCCCCAGCGGTGGTTTAAAAAACTTCAGTGAAAGTGCGCTTCCAGGGGCGTGGTCGGTTGGGGCAACAAATTACTTCCTTTCGCGGTTAGGACACAATCTTTTACTGCGCAGTTCCCCGCAGCAAAAATGCGCAGAAAACGCTGGTGAGACCGTGGCCGAAGTTGGGAAACAGCAGAACCAGAGTACCAGAAACCCACCAGCCCAAGTGGAGTCAGATTCCTAAGGAAAGGCTAGTTAAGACTTGCTGGGAATTTTAATTCTTATGCCTAGATATGCAGGGGCTGATGGCATCTGTGTCCCAGATCAGGTTCAAAGACAAACACTCCATGGTTTGGGGGAATGGTACTTTGTTGGAGCGTTTGACCCCAATGTCCCAACCCACCAGATCCTCCGAGACCTGGCTCCTCTGTGTGGCCACTCCAAGGGAGCCCAGAAAGAGGCAAGGCCTCCTCAGCAGTGGCACCAACCCTAGGGAATCAGCTTCTGGAGGAGTTACGACATTTTGACATTCAGAAGAAAACTTAAGATCTTTCTTTTTAGGAGGCCTTCCGTACCAACCTGGATTGCTATCTTTTCCCATCCTACTGCTCCTGCAAATTGTTTCGGGGGCCGTCTGGTTTTTATGCTGCGAGTGTTTCGAATGTTTGCTTAGTTAGGGTATTGGTTCTAACAACCTATTGTTAAGCTGCCCTGAGCAGGGCTTTTTTTGCATGGATGGAAGGGGTATACAAGTGTAAGCAATGAATAAGCAACCTCGAGTGGGTCCAGAGGAGGGCGACCAGGATGGTTGAAGGTCTGGAGGAAATGTCTTATGAGGAACGGCTTAGGGAACTGGGAATGTTTAGCCTTTCAAAAAGAAGGCTGGGGTGGGGGATATGATAGCTATGTTTAAATATTTGAAAGGAATAGAATCATAGAGTTGGAAGAGACCTCAAGGGCCATCCAGTCCAACCCCCTGCCATGCAGGAACCCCATCATAATATTTCCGACAGGTGGCCATCCAGCCTCTACTTAAAAACCTCCAAGGAAGGAGACTCCACCACCCTTTGTGGCAGCATATTCCACTGCTGAACAGCATTAACTGTCATGAAGTTCTTCCTAATGTTTAAATTGAATCTCTTTTCCTGTAGTTTGAAACCATTGCCCCGAGTCCTAGTCTCTGAAGCCATGGAAAACAAACCTGCTCCCTCTTCAATATGACATCCTTTCAAATATTTAAACATAGCTATCATATCCCCTCTCAGTCTTCTTTTTGAAAGGCTAAACATTCCCAGTTCCCTAAGCCGTTCCTCATAAGACAATTCTTCCATGGCTTCAGAGACCAGGACTCGGGGAAATGGTTTCAAACTACAGGAAAAGAGATTGCATTTGAACATTAGGAAGAACTTCCTGACCGTTAGAGCTGTTCAGCAGTGGAATAATATGCTGCCCCAACGGAGGGTGGTGGAGTCTCCTTCTTTGGAGGTTTTTAAGCAGAGGCTGGATGGCCACCTGTTGGAAATACTGTAATGGGGGTTCCTGCAGGACAGGGGGTTGGACTGGATGGCCCTGGAGGTCTCTTCCAACTGTGGGATTCTATGACTCTAAGTGAACAAATCAACTCAAGCACACGCTCAAATAAATCCGCTCATCGTAACAGCACCTCGATCCTTTGTTTTATTTTCTGTTATGGCTGCTGATGCTCCCCTCCTCTTTTTTTTTTCCTTTCCTCTTTGGAAATGCCAGCAAATTGCTATTTCAAAAGTGGCTCTGGGGGTAGGGAGGCGTCACTAAAATAAATTTTAAAAGTCCACCCACCTTCCACGGAGACCTCCCGGCAGCGCACCAAGTCCGCCTTGTTCCCCACCAGGATGATGGGGATGTTCTCCGACTGGCGGGTGCGGCGCAGCTGGATCCGCAGTTCCGACGCACTCTCAAAGCTGCCCCGGTCGGTGATGGAGTAGACGATGACGTAGGCGTTGCCCACCTGCATGCAGTAATTGTGGAACCAGTTGTCTTCCTCCGAAGGCTGCGGGGGTGGAGTGGGGAGCAAAATAGCAAAGCAAAGCGTTCTGCTTATATTTATTTATTTACAATATTTTTTTAGCCGCCCCACTACCACTTCAAGTAGTCTCTGGGCGGTTTACAGTTTAATTACAGTATGCAGGCTACACATCTTACTCCCCTCCCCCGCAGCAAGCTGGGTCCTCATTTTACCAACCTTAGAAGGATGGAAGGCTGAGTCAACCTTGAGCCTGCTACCTGGGATCGAACCCCAGGTCATGAGCACAGTTTTAGCTGCAGGACAGGCATTTATCCGCTGTGCCACGAGGCTCTTTAGCAGGCACTGACTTATCAATATACCGCTTGGTAGTTGTTTAAAAATAAAATAAAAAATAAACATGAAGCCACGTTTGTGCACGACAAATGCCATTTGTCGCGGAATATGTGGTCCTCCAGGATCTCTTTTACCGGTACAAGAAGCGTTACAAAACAGCAACAAGAAAAAAGAGCACCCAAGGACCAGGTACAAGTTTGTTGCGCTGAGTCGCGCTTCGGGGGGGCGTGATTGCCCCTTATTTCTCTTGAGGCACAACAGGCTCAGCGCAATATATACAGCGACAAAGCTATGGAACGCCCTCCCAAGTGAGATCCGTCTGGCGCCAACACTGATGACATTTCGGTGCCAGGTAAAAACCTTCCTGTTTCTGAAGTTTTTTAACTGACATAACATATAGATGGTGGGTCCTGGTGGCAATTTTAGTGTTTTGGGTTAAAATGTTTTTATTGTTTTTAATTGCCCATTGCCTTTTTAATGTTTTAACTGTTTTAAATGTTCATTTTAATTGTAAGCCGCCCAGAGACCTTTGGGTAGTGGGCGGCATATAAGTTGTATAAGCGTATAAATAAATAAATAAATAAACAAACAAACAAACAAACAAACAGGGGCAGAAAAAAGCCATAGACTAGCATGGCCTCAGCATCTCCAAAGGCCCAAAACCAAAGCTGAAGAACCATCCAGTTTTACCCAAGTGAGAGAGAGACAGAAAGACAGAGAGACAGAGAGAGAGAGAAAGAGAGAGAGAGAGACCCAAAAGGGCTTGAGTGATGGGTGGTGAGCCTTTAGCACTCCAGATTTTGGGGACTGCAACTCCTAGAATCCCCAGCCTTTATCACCAGTGATAAAGAACAGTGGGAGTTGTAATCCAAAATATCTGGAATGCCAAAGGTTTGCCACCCCTGGGTCCGAGCGATGACAGACCACAAGATTTGAGCAAAACTGGCCGTTCTTCTCTGTCGGCATGAACAGCTGGGATGCCTAGAGCAGAGGTTTCCAACTTTGGGCTCCCCAGATGTTCCTGGACTAAAACTCCCAGAAGCCTTCACCACTGGCCTTGAATTCTGGGAACTGGTAGTCCAAGAACATCTGAGAAGCCAAGGCTGGGAACCGGGTGGGTACAAAGTGTGCATCCATCATTCCTCACCCTGGGCTTTGCTAGCTGCAGATGATGGGAACTAGAGCCCGACAACTTCTAGAAAGCTACAAGTTTTCCATACTTTGCTCTAGATCTGAACAGCTGCTCTGTTTGGCTCTGGAAACCAGATGAGTGGAAAAACCAGCTCATTTTTAGAGGGTCGGTGAAGAGTGCAGAGGCGTCCTGCACTTTAGAACTTTTATGTCTGGTGGACATGGACTCTGTAACTCATTACATCTGATGACAGGATAGCATGTGTTAATCTTTATAGACTGCATGGAGAAAAATTGGTATTTTTTTTCTTGCAGCAGGCAAGCCAACCTCAAGGGAGCTTGAATAAAATTACGTTTTCAGACTTCCCAAATGTAGATGCATCGGCTTGAAAACGCTAGGCTGCAAAGCCCTAAAGGTCAACGTCCCACACATTTCCTGTCACCAAATTTTGCCAGTCTGGTCCCCATCATGTCCGTGGGATGAGAAGAGTCTGGAAAACAGGAACCCCGGGCATGTCTGAATTTTGTACAGTGCCTAGCTCCCTGCGTGCACAAAATCAGCACGGATGTGCAGGCGTGAGCTGTTTTTTTCCCACTCGGGATTCCAAGAGCAAAACGCAAAGGATGTGAAGGTCCAGAGCAGAAGAGAGAGCAGGCGTGCCTTAACATACATGTGCCTTTTGCTTAACATACAATAAAAGCAACCGTCAGTAACCCTGCCTTGCACTCGGAGATGGCATCCTCACCCTGGATCTGGGGGGGGGGGGAGAGTTTTCCAAGGAGGCTTTGGCATTGATAAACCCAAGTAGGTAGGGCGGCTGGAGGTCTTGGGGAAGAGGCGCTCATCCCTGGCTTTTTGGATCAACAGGGTCCTCTCCCATATGCTCCACCCCATCGACCTTGTGGTTGGAAGTGCCGCCTGCCTTTCCACGCTGCTGATTCCAGACCATCTGCAGATTTAAAAGCAACTGCCTCTGGGGTGTGTTTGACACAGTCTCCGAGTTGACCCGTCAGCAGCAAATGAGCGCCTGCGGAGTCCTGTCGGTCCAGGCGGCCTGTTTGACGGGGGGAGAGCAAAGCCGTGCCCGCTGCAACCGAGAACCTGCCCCACATTAGGGAGGCCCACAGAAAAGGTTGGAGGGAGAGAAATACAAGAACTGACAGGTACCATCTGGAAACATTGGGCTCTGCTCACACCACTTTCACACACACACACACACACACACACACACACACACACACACACACACACACACACACACACACACACACTGTGGTTTGACCCTGAGCCAAGGGTAAATCTATTTGGAATTCCAGACTTCAGTTCATTAAATGTTGACCGCGAGAACATTCAAGGGCACCTCTGAGCATGTACAGAGTGCACTCCATTTTCGTACACATCAGCTGTAAACAGAAAGGGCTTCAGATAATTGGTGCGTCACACTTCTATTCGGAAGCAAAATGTGCCCGCAAATGAGTGTCAGACAGGAGACACCCATATATATCTACCAAGAAAATCTACTGTTTGCAGTTTGTGTATCCTATCATTTTCAATTCTAAGCACATTTTTAAAAAGGCCTATGTAAATTAGAAGGAAATAAAATCCAAACAACCACAAATCATGAGAAATATACAAATCCAAAGTCCACATCTTAAAACATGCAGCTCAAAACTAGGCACAATGACTCAAATGTAAGTCTTACTGTACAGCTCTGAAAAGTGGCTTTTTGGAAACTATACTTTTCAGAATTTCCCAGGCACATGATTTGGGGCACACTAGCTGGGGGAATTCTGAACTGTAGTTCAAAAAAAATTTTCCCCAGCTGTATCATACTGTCTTCAGCAGGGATGTCTTCAAAACGGTTAGGCCTGGGTCTTAAAAACTGCACCAAAAGCCCTCCTAATTTTGGTCATCATCCTGGACAAACCCAGCATAGACCAACCTGGACAAATTAGAACAACCTTCACAACTTTGACAAAGGCAACCATTTCTAAGGATGTCCCATTCATTGTTTTGGACTCCAACAATTCCACACAGAGAATTCCTGAATATAGATCTACAAACATCTATATTTCATCTATATTTCACTCAACTGGAGAAAGGCCTAGCTCCGAGGCTCCATAGGTTTCTTTGGCCTTACTTTTTTGTTAAAAAAGGAAGTTGCTGCAGCACATCCTGGGAATGGTAGTTCTTTAGAAGGAACTTAAAGGGCAGGTATCTTACCACTCACATGATGCACCATAGCAGTCTCTCTCTGTGTGTGTCTCTCTCTCTTTTAACCAGGAAGCAAGGCCAAAGAAAACCATGGAGCCTTGAAGCTAGTTCTCTTCCCAAAGCGAGTGAAATGTAGATGCTGACCCGTGTGTTGAAACTCCCAGAATTCTGGGAGCGGGAGTCAAAAAAATCAAAACAAATGGCACATCTCTAATTTTTACTTTATACTTTTTTTACTTTCTACTTCTTACTTTGGGCTCTATCACACGTCCTTTAAAATCCTGATCTAATTTTCAGATAAACCGTTTCCAAAAATCTTGTCCCCACGACCACCGGGTTTAAAAAAAAATGGTAACGCCCCTTTAGCGAGTTTTCCAAGACCTACCTCTGGTGTTCGGTATTTTTTGCTCCAGTTAAAAATGCACATTTTTCCGGAGCCAGAAGTTTGTGGGAGTGCATATGATCCAGGTTTTCCGCTTCCCCCCCCCAGCACCGACCAGCTGACCCTGGGGCTGGTTAACACTTTATTATTATTATTTTAAAATTCCCCCTCCTAGCACTGATCAGCTGGCCTTTGGCGCTTTTTTGAAAATATATTTTTATTTTTTTATTTTTCCTAGTGCCGACCAGCTGGCCCTGGGGCTGGTCGGCTCTTTCTTTATTTTTATTTTTATTAACCCCCACACACACCGCGCCAATCAGCTGGCCTTCGGCACTTTAAAAAAAATTAATTAATTATTTTTTCCTAGTGCCGACCAGCTGGCCCTGCGGCTGGTTGGCGCTTTAAAAAAAATATTTTTATCCCCCCCCCCTGCGCTGACCAGCTGGCCTTTGGGCTGTCAGTGCTTTTTTATTTTTAAAAAATGTCCTTGTATGTGGGAATGGAGAACCCACATCTTCAGTCACGTGACCAGGAAAGTAGGAAAGCCGGACTTTTACAATCACCGGATCTTCCCCATCATGAGATAGCGGCCTTTGTAAAAATTAGGGATGGCCCAGTTTTGTTTTCTACAGGGGGGATGTTTAGAAGCTCCTGTACAAAGTGTTTTGAAATTCCAAGGACGTAGTCCGCTGAATGTTTGTAAGGGTTCGCTTTCTGGCTCCTTATAATTTTTGGAAGAACTGGGAGGCGACTGTGATGTTTCTTGCAAAATAAACATTTCTTTATTTTGTTTTCCATCTCTGGGTTTTTGTTCATTTCTTACAACAGTTTCTTTATCCACAGGGGTTAAAACAGGAACATCGAAACTGGGATCAAAACAACTTTCTAATAAAACATTTCTACGTCTAACATCAACCTCGTTTACTTTTGTGGAGCTTTCTTTGTCATGGTTGAGGGTTTCCCGCAATGGCCCCCACAATAAGGGAGTTGAATGCCCTGGGGTTGACTCCATCCCCATCCCGGGATCCATCCGACCGGACCCGAAGGGCTATTTCCCTTTTTCTCCTTATTTTCCGGAAGAGGTATCACCATAGGGAATCGTGGACCTCCC
The DNA here is from genome assembly GCA_037367245.1 of Phrynocephalus guinanensis. Taxonomy (NCBI): domain Eukaryota; kingdom Metazoa; phylum Chordata; class Lepidosauria; order Squamata; family Agamidae; genus Phrynocephalus; species Phrynocephalus guinanensis. The sequence goes on from CM074737.1 coordinate 129,472,707, forward strand.
TCAGGAGTCGGTAAAGGGAGCCCTGTGTCCACCTTCCTCCAGATCTCCCTTCTTCTGGGACCCCCCTTCCCTAACGTCCCTAACTGTCATTTCCTCCCTCGCGACCCCTCCCTCCTTCTTCTCCTCGTGCCATTCCGTCTGCGTAATGGCTTCTCTAAATAAAATTCTACTGACTCTACTCTCGGTCTGTGTACCTACTCCCTTTACAATTTTCTCTAGATCGCGATTAACTTGTAATCCCACATGCCAATACGTCCCCACAGACCTGTCCCCATATCTTCCTCCAACTTGTAATATTTTATCCTTCTTATCAAACCTCCATTCATCAGTCTGTACCTCTCTTTCTCTAACTCTTTTATATTCATTGCCCCTCCCATCTGTTTGTGTTTCTTTATGCCTCATTCCTATCTCTAATCCCCCCATCTCTTCTTGTAACCCTTCCCATGTCACCTCTCTCTTCACTATGGCTAGGAAGCCCTCTACTACTTTTGAAGGATTAAACCTAAACTCTCTCCCTTTTCCACTCTCTTCTCTTTCAACTTCTATATTCTTCATATTCTTGGCATCTCTCTCTTTCTCCTGGCTTCCTTGCACCACCGACTTGTCCTCATTGTGTGCTCTCTTGGTAATTCCGCGGACGAGCCCACGTCTGTCATCTCACAATGTTGAATAGGCTTCAAGTGTCTATACAGGAACATCCTTTCTGAATATTTGTACACCTAGACTCGGGAGTTTCAACAGAACTGGGCCACCACTGAGGAGGCCACATTCCATGCTTCTATCAAATTGCCTCACGCCTGGAGAGAAGAACGCTGGAGCTTTGAACAGTGCTCCTTTAAAAACCAAAACTCCCAGAATCTTCTACGCGGTATGGCCACTGACAAATCACCTAGGAAATTCTGGGAGACGTATTGTTTAGAAGGGATTGTAGGAGGTGTGGTAAAGAGCAAATAACTTTTCCAGGTTGCATGTTCTTTGACCTCAAACTTTCACTGACCAACAGAGGCTGGGGCAGCATCAAGGTCAGCTCATATGCCCTCAGACACCTTTTATCCTTAAGTATTCCTGCCTCCATGGCTGTTTCTGCCTCAAAATTCCTTCCTCATATTTCTTTCTCCTCAGTCTTATTAGTCATTCACAAGAGGGTGAATTCACAGTCTTAAGGACATATGAATAGCCTTGCTGGAAGAGGCCGCAGCCCATCCAGTCCAGCATTCTGTCTCACACAGCGGCTCACCAGTTGCTTCAGGGTATTCCCAAGCAGATGTCTTCACCTGCTGACAATTCCCTGCAAATAGCATTGAGAGATATCCTGCCTATCTCTCCAACCCGGAGGTTGCTCTTGACATAATAACATATGAACAGCCTTGCTGGAAGAGGCCATAGCCCATCCAGTCCAGCATTCTGTCTCACTCAGCGGCTCACCATTTGCTTCTGGGTATTCCCAAGCAGATGTCTTCACCTGCTTACAATTCCCTGCAAATGATATTGAGAGATATCCTGCCTGTCTCACCAACCTGGAGAGGTTATCCTCAGGCATCCATAATGATAGCCATTGATACCCTTGTTCTCCATGAACCTGTCTAATCCTTTCTTAAAGCTGTCAAGGCTGACAGCGGTCACCACTGTTTCTGGCAGGGAGTTCCACAGGCCAGTGATCATCTGGGTGAAAAAAAAAACAAGTTCTGTTATTTGTTTGAGATCTAGCACCCAAAAGTCTCATGGAGTGCCCCCTAGTTCTTGGCAGATGTTCCCCCATTGCACCCAGGCACCAACCTCCATCTTGGTTGAAGACCTGCTCCCTATCACCATCAGATAGGTGGCCCTCTCAAATGGAAGTGCCTGGGATCAAACCCACAACTGCCGCACAATAGGACATACTGGAAGTCCTTTGATCTGAGGGATGGAGGAAACATGATGGCACCTGACCTCAACACCTGAAGCCAGTGGGATCTGGAATATATCTGCAACCAACTCCTTGCTCTTAGGTTGATTTGAGAACCCTTACACATGTAATAACATAAGAAGAGCCCGGCTGGATCAGGCCAAAGGCCCATCTAGTCCAGCTTCCTGTATCTCATAGTGGCCCCACCAGATGCCTCTGGGAGCGCACAAGACTAGATCTCTGTCTCCTGATACCACTCCCCTGCATCTGGTCCTTGAAGGACCCTGGTTTTAAGCCTAGCGGTTACACATCTCCATCATGATTTGTAACCTGTAATGGACTTTTCCTCCAGGAATCTGTCCAATCCCCTTTTGAAGGCATCCAAGCCAGATGCCATCACCACCTCCTGTGGCAGGGAGTTCCACAGACTAACAACACACTGGGTAAAAAAAAATATTTTCTTTTGTCTGTTCTCACTCTCCCAACCCTCATTTTGAGTGGATGTCCTCTAGTTCTGGTATTTTGTGAGAGGAAGAAGAACTTCCCTCTAGCCACTTTACTCATGCCCTGCATTATTTTGTACGTCTCAATCATATCCCCCCTCAGGCGCCTTTTTTTCCCAGACTAAAGAGCCCCAAATGTTTTAGCCTTTCCTCATAAGGGAGGTGCCCCCAGCCCAGTAATCATTTTAGTCGCTCTGTTCTGCACCTTTTCCAGTTCCACTATGTCTTTCTTGAGATGCGGTGACCAGAATTGTACACAATACTCAAGGTGCGGCCTTACTATTGTATTGTATAATGGCATTATAATGTTGTCTGTTTTATTTTCAATCCCCTTTTTGATAATCCCTAGCATGGAATTGGCCTTCTTCACCGCTGCCACACATTGGGGAGACACCTTCATGGAGCTGCCCACCAACACACCAAGATCTCTTTCCTGATCCGCCACGGATAGCTCAGAGCCCATGAGCTGATAGATAAAGTTTTGAATTTTTGCCCCAATATGCATTACTTTACATTTGGCTACATTGAAACCCATTTACCATTGGGCAGCCCATTCCCCCAGTTTGGAGAGATCCTTCTGGAGCTCTTCACAACCTTGAAGCCCATTCACATTGATTATCTGAGCCTTGAACAGCAGGCCAGCATCTGCATCGCCATTCCAACATGAGAGCGGCAGAAGCCGAGATAGGAGACCCTCGTTTTCAGCCGGGGACTTCCTACGTTGCCGCTCCGGTCTCTCCGGTGCTCTGCTCTGCCCGCTCTCAATCTAATGGAATGTTTTCCACTTATGTGCCATCGATTGTTTGCCAAGCCGAAAGCTTTTGAGTTGGAGTGGGCCTGACACATTTAAACCAATCAATGCCGGCTCTCGCACACAAAATGCAAGCGGCACCTCTGTGCGGGCTCGTCTGCCCGGAAGAACAAGCGAACTGTCACACTAGATCAGACCCACAACCATCTAGCTCAGCACTTTCTCTGCCAGTGTCAGCCAACAGGATGGCCTGGGCAGGATCGGAAAACAGAACCCAAGAGGGCATTCCACACCAAAAGGGGGAAGCAGAGGAAGGCTCATTCGGAGCCACATATCAAGTTGCCAACATTTGCTAAACAGAACCATGAATTTTCTGAAAGGAAGGCAGCTGCCTAGTGATGTGTCCTTTGCATTTAATGCAGAGATGAGGAGAGGTGCTTTTTCAGATTACAACTCCCAGAATCCCCAGATCGATGGTGCTGGCTAGGGGTTTTGAAGTCCTAGACCAGAAAAGAACACCCCTGAAAACCTTTTGCCTGAATTCTGCTGGAGATTCCGACCAAGTGATATTTCACTCTTTCCTTCGTTTCCTCCGCAGACCGTCCGCCTTCAGAGTTATTTATTTAAAATAGCGTTAGCCTTCTCCTTATGCCGCGGAGTGATCAGCAAACATTTTTCTTAATACAGAAAGGAGAAACAAATTGGCAGAATCAACAAAGAACATGTGGACAAGCTAAGTCATGTCACAAGCCAAGTGAAAAAAAAAATCCCTCAGAAAAAGAGGCGACTACAAAGTACCAGGCACTTGTTTGCTATTTTCTGAAAATGGGTGGTGGGGACATGCCCCCACCTCCTAGGCCTTAATAACCAGGGAGGGGGTTTTCAACGAGCCAAGTTCTTAGCTGCTTGGGTGTCTGATACTGAAGATGGCTACAGGTGAAAAACTCACCAGAAGAGTCCATTGGTAGCTCACCTGCTCAGGTAACTATTAAGCACCTGCTTTATAACCCCTGTGTTCCTTCCTCGGTATCGCAGGCAAAGGACGAGATACGCAGCTAGAACAGTTGGATTACCAGGTACTGTCCTTTGTTGGATGACAACCTCCAGAATCCAAGAGCCATCAGTGTTAGATGCCCATGCTGGCTGCAGGATGCTGGGAGTCGTAGGCCAGTGCTACCCCTTAGGAACGGACCAAAGGAAGGCCCTGCATCCAGCATCATGGTCCTGGGAAGAGTCGCCACTGGAGAATCCCAGCTCAAAGCGCATCCTTGCTTGAGACTCTTGCTGCCAGCCAGAGCTGGAAAATTTGGTCTCTGGGACAAGAAGAGGCCAGTGGCCTTTCCCTTCACCTACTTTGACAAGAGAAGGGCCTCTAGATTTGGAGAAATGCCGTTCCCAACAGCCCTGGGCAGTAGAGATGGGCACGACTCAAAAAAATAATTTTTCGTTTTTCGTTTTTCGTTTAGGGGGGGGTTCCGTTTCGGTTCGTTTTCGTTTTTCGAGGGTTTTCTTGCACATTTTTCATTTTCGTTTTCGTACGAAACGAAAAACATAAACGAAAACGAAAAATTTTCGTTTCGTTAGCATTCTTTTAATGCAATGTGTCTGCCGTAACGAAAACGAAAAACACGGCAAAATTTTTTGTTTCGTTTCCATTGTCGTTTTGCTTCTGAAAAATTTTTCGTTTTCGTTGCGAAACGAAACGAAAAAACGAAAACGAAAACGAAAATTTCGATGAGTCGTGCCCATCTCTACTGGGCAGTCTAGCTAACAAGTGCTTGACGCATGAAAGGGCCTTCTCAACTGCTGTGCCCAGACTCTGGAACTCCCTCCCACTAGAGGCCTTCTGGAAACAGGCAAAGAACTTTATCTTCAGGCAAGCTTTCCCTGAATGTTGTACAGTCACTCCCCACCATTTCGCGGTTCAGGTACTGCAGTCCCGCTATATTGCGGGATCGCAGTACCTGCACCTCAGAGCTGCGCGCAGGGGCAGCGGGGAACGATCAGGTCGCTCCCCGCCGCCTCCCTGGGCCCCTCCGAAAGACCTCGGAGCCGCGCAGAGGGGCAGCGGGGAGCGATTGGGTCGCTGCCCGCCACCTCCCCGGGCCCCTCCGAGAAGTCTCGGGCAGCGTCGGGAGGTCAGATCCTGCAACACCGCCTGTGTGCGCAGCGCCAAGACTTCTCGGACAGGCGCGCGATCGCCCCACCCCCAGCTTCTGCATATATATTGCGGATTTTCATGCATCGCGGGTGGGGTGGGTCCCTAACCCCCGCGATCGGCGGGGGGTTACTGTACTGCCATGTGTATTTCATATGAATCTATAGGTTCACATAGATTTTGTGTTTATTTCTAATTATAACCAATGTTGTCTATTAATGCTGTAAGATGTCCCTCAATCCTTTGTTCTCAAATACTTGAACATGTCTTAATTGTACTGGACTGTATATTGTCCGCCTTGGGTCCTTTTCCAAGGAGAAAGGTGGGGTAAAAATACTCTAAAATAAGTGTGCTTCTCAAAATGGCAGCCCAATTGCAATGATTGTGTGTGTGTGTGTGTGTGTGTGTGTGTGTGTGTGTGTGTGTGTGTGTGCAGGGGAGGGAGCTTTTCTCATCTTGGCATGGCATGCTCTGTTTATTCCTGCTCTTTCTTCTCTGTGGTTGCCCAAGGCACCAGGCTCCTAGCCTTTCTGGAATCTTCTTTCCCTCGTTCTTGGAAGCTTTTCCACCAGCAATGATCTCAACAGGGCTGCACCCTCCTCGTTTGTCAAGGCCTGCCTTCCACTCGAAAGGCTGCTTAGCCCAAGACTCATTGCATGGGCGTTAAAAACGGACCAGCATCCACAGGAGACCAGCATCTGAAACGCTAAAACATTTGGGGCTCTTTAGCCTGGGGGGGGGGGGATAAGTGAGATGAACAAAATAATGCAGGGCATGAGTCAAGTGGATAGAGGGACGCTCTTCTCCCTCTCACAAAATACTAGAACTAGGGGACATCCACTTAAATTGAGGGCTGGGAGAGTAAGAACAGACAAAGGAAATGGTATGGTAGGGAAGTGGCGTATTCCTAATCTGTGGAACTCCCTGCCACAGGAGGTGGCAGTGTTGTTAGTCTGTGGAACTCCCTGCCACAGGAGGTGGAGATGGCATCTAGCCTGGATGCCTTCCAAAGGGGATTGGACAGATTCCTGGAGGAACAGTCCACCACAGGTTACAAACCATGATGGAGATGTGACTGTTTCTACTTGGTTCATTTCGCATGATATTGACTATTTTTTTATAACAGTCCTGTTTGTATTTAGTGGTTTTTTATCAAAAGTTTTACAATGTTTTAAAAATGTTTTTAAAATGTTATATCCTGGCAAATTCAATGTTTTATTCTGGCAAATCGTTTTATTGTGGCAAATTGATACTCTGGTATTTCTTGACTTGGTTAATAACTGTAAATAAAGATTCATTCATCCATGATGGAGATGTGTCATCTCCAGGCTTAAATCCAGGGTCCTTCAAGGGCCAGATGCAGGGGAGTGGGATCAGGAGACAGAGATCTAGTTTCCTGCGCTCCCAGAGGCATTTGTTGGGGCCACTATGAAATGCAGAAAGGTGGACTAGATGGGCCTTTGGCCTGATCCAGCAGGGCTCTTCTTATGTTCTTATGAAACGGAAAGCTCTGATGGCCAGTGCATCAGTTATCTATTGACGAGCATCCCCAGGCAGGTGAGAGGGAGGGCAGTCCTGTTTAAATTCCAAAAAAAAAAATGTTTTCAAATTTTGCCACTGTAAACATAACGTAACCTCTGGAATCCCAGTTCCCTAAACACCTCTTGTCATTCTTCACTGGAGTGGGTGCGGGTGGGATGCTGTGTAAACAGCCCCTTGATTCAGATCGGCTACCTACCCGTTTGTCAGGCTCCCAGGTGTCAATCACCATCAGCGTGGTTTCCTCGCCATCCACAGACAGGGTGCGTTCATAGGTGTCTTCTGAAGAGGGGGGAAAAAAAACAGACAGACCCAGATCAGCTACATATTAGGCCATCCTTTCCTAACCTGCTGCATCTGCCTGGGGCACCATCAGTTGGGGATGGTGGGAATTGTAGTCCAGCATAACCTGATGGGCCTGGGCTGGAAAAGTCTTTTGAAAGTGATGCTTTGAAGAGCAAGGGGCCCTGGTATTGGTGTGTGTGTGTGTGTGTGTGTGTGTGTGTGTGTGTGTGTGTGTGTGTGTGTGTGTGTGTGTGTGTGTGTGTGTGTGTGTGTGTGTGTGTGTGTGTGTGTGTGTGTGTGTGTGTGTGTGTGTGTGTGTGTGTCAAGTCAAAGGAAGCCAGATTTACTGATATTCAACCGCCACCTGGCTTCCTGTCATTTGAGCCCATTGTTGCATGTCTTCCACTTGGAGATGGTTGACAACAGGACATGCAGAATGGAGTGTGACCGCTCCTGAGATGGGTGATCCCGTAGAACCCAATTGGAGAGAGGCAGCTATACCCATCAGAAAAGGAGAGGGAGATGATGTACGGAGGACCTCCGGACAATCACGTGGAGGGTCCCCGTGGCAATGGAGCAGAGATGGGAAAGGCTACCACAGTGGTTCTTAACCTGTGGGTCCCCAGATGTTCCTGGACTGCAACACCTAGAAATCCTGGCCAGCTTAGCTAGTGATGGAGACTCCTGGGAGTTGCATTCCAGGAACATCTGGGGACCCACCGGTTGAGAATCACTGGGCTACTGTCTGGACCAAGACCTGTCAAATCCAGTCCAACCACTGGCCTTACCAACTGGAGAGACCTGGTTCTAACTCTTCCCCTCTCTGCCTTGGGAGCTCTACTGAGGGGGAGAGACTTGTTCCACTCCCCACCATGCCATTGGGCTCAACCTCTGGACTGGAGGGGAAGCATTCAATCAAAACAGCTTCAAAGGTCAAGCTGGGTTCGTCAACTACAGCGGTTATCCAGGCCAGAGCTGGGGGGGGGGCGATATCCTTTTGGACTATAGCACCCAGTATCCTTCAGCCAGGGTGGCCAATGAAGACCCTGGGATAGTCACTTTTCCAAGATCTGTGTACAGTAATGTCTCACTCTCACCACTGAAAGAGGGAGGCGTCTGAAGATGCACTCTTGTAGGAATCAAGAGATTCCATTTGAACATTAGGAAGAACTTCATGACGGTTAGAGCTGTCCGGCAGTGGAATGTGCTGCCACAAAGGAGGGTGGTGGACTCTCCTCCTTTGGAGGTTTTTAAGCAGAGGCTGGGTGGCCATCTGTCGGGATTACTGTGATGGGGGTTCCTGCATGGCAGGGGGTTGGACTGGATGGCCCTGGAGGTCTCTTCCAACTCTATGATTCTAGAAACCCTCAAGTCAACGATGAAGGGGGTTCCTCCCGATCAAACAGAGCCATTTTGCACAGAAACTTCTCCTTGACTGTCTAATTCAGTGGTTCCAAACTTTGGCTCCCCAGATATTCTTGGACTACAACTCCCAGAAATCCTGGCCAGCACCATTAGTCCTGAAGGGTTCTGGGAGCTTTAGACCAAGAACATCTGGGGACCCAAGGCTAAGAACTACTGTTCTAAATGCTGCTGCCACCACCCATCTAACCTGGCTTAGAGGACCTCTTTGTTTTCTTCAGACATGAACTGAGTGTCGTCGTTGTCGTTGTCGTCGTCGTCGTCATCATCATCATCATCATCATCATCATCATCATCATCATCATCTTAGATCAGCAGAGCTGGAAGGGACCTTCTGGATCATGGAGTCCAGCTCATTTCAAGGAGGCCTAATCGAACTCCCACCCTCTGTCTCTACCAGAGACCCAAGTCACTGAGTTATCTCTTTATTCTTCTATGCCTGCAAACATCCTAGGAAGTAGGGACAATACTGTGACCGTTGAGATGCAGCTTTGTCACCATTCCCCGGGGCACCTCCACAGAGCATTTGCCACTGAGAAACCGCGGCTACCATTTTGCCTCTTGTGGCTGGTAAGACTTGGGAACAGATAAAACCAACGATGACAACTTGAGAACTCCATCTGCAACCCATGTGCCTAGAAACCAATAGGATACCAGACATAACTTTTAAGCCGCTATGAGATCCTCTGCCCAGAATCCAATCAGCAGCCCCAACCAGAGTAGATCCACTCCGAATCTATAGGATTGATGTATACTGTATTATGACTGAAAGAACGGGGCATAGAGGGACGCTCTTCTCCCTCTCACAAAATACCAGAACTAGGGGACATACACTCAAACTGAGGGCTGGGAGAGCGAAAACAGACAAAAGAAAATATTTTTTTACCCAGAGCGTTGTTAGTCTGTGGAACTCCCTGCCACAGGATGTGGTGATGGCATCTGGCCTGGATGCCTTCAAAAGGGGATTGGACAGATTCCTGGAGGAAAAGTCTATCACAGGTTACAAACCATGATGGAGATATGTAATCTCCAGGTTTAAAACCAGGGTCCTTCAAGGGCCAGATGCAGGGAAGGGGTATCAGGAGACAGATATCTAGTCTCCTGCGCTCCCAGAGGCATCTGGTGGGGCCACTGTGAGATACAGGAAGCTGGACTAGATGGGCCTTTGGCCTGATCCAGCAGGATGGCTCTTCTTATGTTCTTATGGCATGCTTAGCCTTGAGAAAAGAGGACTTAGAGGAAATGTGACAGTACTTTTCTAATACTGTACTTTAATTGTAGTGATACAGGGGAGGGGCAGGACCTGTGTTTGATCATCACAAAGTGCAGGAGACACAAGCTACAAGAAGCCTGATTTCAGCCAAATACCATGGAAAACTTCCTAACTGTTAGAGTAGCACAACAATGGAACTAATGACCTCAGGAAGTGGTGAGAGGTCTTCATGAGAAATTTAGACAACCACCTGGCAGATATCGAATGATTCGTATTTCTACTGGTAATGATGGCCTCACAGGCCACGTCACATTCAGTTCTTCTAGGTTTCTATGCCATTCAACAATTGCTTGAGAAGGTGCCCTGTAGCTGGGATGAATAACGGCCCTGAGGCATCCCTTATTTTTGCTTAAATAGGCTAACCTGGCCTTGCCTTTTCCAAAATGTTAGAAGTCTCAGAAGGGTGAGGCCAACACTGGCTAGAGAATAAAACTATCTTCTAAGCTCTGGGGAGCAAATTACAAAAAACACCCCCAGTCCATGTTCAGGGGCATCGTTTCACTAAAACATTTGCTTTGTAGTCAGTGGAGCTGGCAGGATTGAGCATCTTCTAATGCAGTCATGTCCAAACTTTGGCCTTCCAGATGTTTTGGACCACAACTCCCACAGTCCTTTGTCATTGGCAATACAGGCTTGGAATTCTGGGAGTTGTGGTCCAAAACATCTGGAGGGCCGAAGTGTGGACATGCCTGTTCTAATGCATCTCGCCCGGGTACTATGTTACCCTAATTGCTGGGCAGCTGTTCCCCAAAGCCCTACCTGCCCCTCCTCCCACTTCCCAAATTTACCGACAGCCTTACCTCTCTGTTGGTCAGACGAATCTTTATCCTGGACTCCGGCAAAGAGGCTCACCAGGCTGGTCTTCCCCACGCCAGGGTCGCCCAGAAGCACCACCCGGTACAAGGATTCCCAGGAGTCCTCCGAATCCGAGGACTCTGGCGACCAGCTGTCCTGGGGTGCAGGGAGGCGGCTTCGGGGAGGTTCGCAGGACGAGGAGTGCCCCAGTTGCAGGTGGCAGGAGTCGGGCGGCCTGGAACGAACGCTCGACATCGGCGGGCGAGACCCGTAAGGGGCTGGGAGGGGCGTGCTCGCCCGCCTCTGGACAGGACTCAGGTTGCCCCGGGGGCCACGGCCACCGCTCCCTCCACGCTGGGTGTTGAGAGTCATCTTCGGCCAAAGCCAGAGCCGAGAGGGCCCGTCTCCGAAATAGATGTCCTTTTCCTGGGAAACCACGGCAGCCGCCCAGCCTCGGGAGTGCCTGGACCCTCGTGGCGGTGACGAGAAAACTCCTCTTAACGGCTTGGCTCTTCTCGGTCTTGGCTGGAAATAAGCCCAGAACAAACAGGGGCACAAGGCATTAGTCTATCTCGGAGATCCTCCTTCTACTTGTTATATGTCAACAACTTTTAAAAGCATGGAAGGGAAGGTGTCTTGTTTTGATTGATTTGGCTTGTCTGTTTGTTTGTTTGATTGATGGGCCAACATTCTCCCAAAGAGGGGACGATTCACATTATTAAAAGGGACAGAATTAAAAACATCACAAGTTAAACATTTTTTTTTAAAAAAAAAGCAATTAAACTAAATGCTAACTAAAATACCACTGAATACTTAAAATCAAATAAGCATGGCTGTGGAATCTGTCTGTGAAGATTCTCAGTCCTCCAGGTGAGTTTATCTGGAAGTTGAGTCATGGCAACTGGACTCCTTGAGAGACTGAAACATTTCGCTGCTCATCCAGACAGCTTCGTCAGTCTGAGGAAAGTTAATTGCGAGTCCTCCATTTTATAGTTCACTTTGACCTCATGTCACCCCTGGTCTGAAATAGGCTCCTAAGATGAACAATGGCCTGAATAGACTTGTTAGGTAGACAGAAGTCTCAATGGGCCTTTAGGTGAACAATGGCCTACGGTGCTGAAACCCATAAAGTATGGGTCGTTAGCAATAGGCTTGATGGTGAAGGCATGAAGTATTTTTGATTTCTCTGGGTATTGTTGAAATCACTACCTGATAAGTGGCAGATCTCAACAGAGGTGGGGGGGGGGCTCAAGGACAGTCTATCTGCCACTTATCAGGCAATTATTTCAACAATACCTAGTCCTAGACAAATAAAAAATAATGTACATCACACCTCCTTTTGGGTCTTTGACTGTACATAAATTAACTACTACTAATTCACGCCTCCACCACCAAGGCCATAGCTAATGACCCATACTTTGTGGGTTTCAGGGCCTTAGGCCATTGTCCAACTAATGAGCCTATTGTCCACCTAACGAGCCTATTCAGGCCATTGTTCATCTTAGGAGCCTAGTTCAGACCAAGAAAACACAAGGTCAAAATGAACTATAAAATGGAGGACTTACAACCAGCTTTCCTCAGACTGACAAAGCTGTTTGGATGAACAACAAAAAGTTTCAATCTCTCAAGAAATGAAGTCCAGTTGCCATGACTCAACTTCCAGAAGGATCTCTCCAAACTGGGGGAATGGGCTGCCCAATTGTAAATGGGTTTCAATGTAGCCAAATGTAAAGTAATGCATATTGGGGCAAAAATTCAAAACTTTATCTATCAACTCATGGGCTCTGAGTTATCCGTGACGGATCAGGAAAGAGATCTTGGTGTGTTGGTGGACAGCTCCATGAAGGTGTCTACCCAATGTGTGGCAGTGGTGAAGAAGGCCAATTCCATGCTAGGGATTATCAAAAAGGGGATTGAAAATAAAACAGACAACATTATAATGCCATTATACAATACAATAGTAAGAGAGTATTGTGTACAATTCTGGTCACCGCATCTCAAGAAAGACATAGTGGAACTGGAAAAGGTGCAGAACAGAGCGACTAAAATGATTACTGGGCTGGGGCACCTCCCTTATGAGGAAAGGCTAAAACATTTGGGGCTCTTTAGTCTGGGGGAAAAAGGCGCCTGAGGGGGGATCTGATTGAGACGTACAAAATAATGCAGGGCATGAGTAAAGTGGATAGAGGGAAGCTCTTCTCCCTCTCACAAAATACCAGCAGTATATCCACTCAAATTGAGGGTTGGGAGAGTGAGAACAGACCAAAGAAAATGTTTTTTTTTTAACACAGGGTGTTGTTAATCTGTGGAACTTCCTGCCGCATGAGGTGGTGATGGCATCTAGCCTGGATGCCTTCAAAAGGGGATTGGACAGATTCCTGGAGGAAAAGTCCATCCCAGGTTACAAACCATGATGGGGGGGTGTCATCTCCAGGCTTAAGGCAAGGGTCCTTCAAGGGCCAGATGCAGGGGAGTGGGATCAGGAGACAGAGATCTAGTCTCGTGTGTTCCCGGACACATTTGGTGGGGCTACTGTGAAATACAGTGGAGTCTTCTTATGTTTATGTTCTTATGACTATGGATGGAATCTACTGTCAGCCGTGGTTCGTCTTTACCGGGCCTCGGCCTTGGCACCATTTGCCAGCCTGTTTCAGATGCAGAGATGGCACCCAAAAACAAAAACAAAAGACAAATTAGAGATCAAGTCAGCAGATCAAGGACCACGCCCAAGTTCACATTCCTACTTCCATACTGCAAAGGCGAACAGAAGGTAAGTAGAACAGCAGAGAGGTCTGGCAGATGCAGAGACTGGTCACGCCCAACAGTTTGTATTTTTTTTCTCTCTAATGGAAGAGGTATCAATGAGACTTTCTCCCACTTAAGGCGGCTGAAAAGCTTAAGCTGCACAAGGAGGAACAGCAAACTCATGACGGTTGTGGTTGTGGCACCAGATTCCGGGTCTCCACATGTGCTCAAATCAGACCCAGCACCCTTTAACAATTCTTTAACTCTGTTCTTTCATTCTAAGCCCTTGCTGTTTTCATTTAATGGGGCTTGTGGATAATGTTTTAAATTGGTCCTGTCAACAATGCTCTAATCGGTCTTTGTCGATCAGGTTGAGAGTTCCCCAGCGTACTAAATATTTTACATCTGGCTGTTGGCAGAGGGCTGAGCCCAAAAGCAAAGTAGATCTAACAAGCCCCTGGTCTACCCATCAGTCTACCCCAGCTGGGCTCCATTCATTTGGCAGCTCTGCTTACTTTTCGTATTCGGCAGTAAAACGTGCCACCGTTTAGAAGGCAATATGCACAAAATCACATATAAACACCACTTCTGAGTAACCCCCACGCAGGTCAAACAGTACAGGCTCGGCCAAAGGGCTCAGTCCCATTTACACCATACCCTGCTAGGATATTCTGGGACTGCAGGCAAAAATCGTAGAAAAACAAAACAAAAAAGACACAAAACATGTGGCACCTTAAAGACTAACTTTCGGATTTCAATGTAACATTTCATAGGCCCTTTGTACACGACCCCTAAACTCTGCCGCAAATGGCTCCCAGCTCCGGAGCTTAAAATTGTTTCCCCCACCAGCTCCGGAGTTTGCAGATAATTAAGTGTGACCACGCCCACCTAAGCGCGTCCCAGCGCACTTTTCAGGTACCTGCTCTCTGGAGGTGAAAATTCCTGATGCGGATATAACAGTAGTGACTGCCGGGCTCTCCTTGCTCACGACCTGGGTTCAATCCCCGGTAGCAGGCTCAAGGTTCACTCAGCCTTCCATCCTTCCGGTCGGTAAAATGAGTACCCAGCTTGCTGGGGGGGCAATGTGTAGCCTGCACTCTGTAATTAAAAAATTGTAAACCGCCCAGAGACTACTTGTAGTAGTATGGGGCGGTATATAAGCAGAACACTTTTTGTTCTTTTTTGCCCCCCGCCCCTTTAAGAGATCTGAATGCAGTGCCGGGACGGCAGAACGGAGGTGAGCGGCATTCTTTTCTTCCTTTTTTCCTCCCTCCCCTCACGCAGCCAGCAACCAGGAAGTGCGGAGGGGGGTGGGAACGTAGGAACAGCGACAAACCCCTAAGATCTCTGGTCCGAATTTAAGTGGCCAGCGGATCTTAGGGGTCGTGTGAAAAGGCCCATAGACACATCCACTTCTTCAGACATATAGTGGCAGAAGGTCTCTGTGGCCAGGGTCTGTAGAAATGTTAAGTGTGGTTTTAAGAAACCAGAACCAGATCGAGTGAGGTGAAGGAGAGTGGAAGAGAGGGGTGAGAGAGTGGGAGTTTTCACCTTAGGGTCCAGGTGGAAGATAAACTTCCATGAAAAAAGTGGCAATATAGTAATATTAAATTTGATAATGACTCCAGAAACCCAGACTTATGTTTAATCCATTCTTGTGTGTGTCCATGATGTATATGAACTTTATCTCAGCTGTTTCTCTTTGTATTCTAGATTTGTAATCGTTTCAGAGAGGGTAGCCGTGTTAGTCTTTTCAAGAATTATGAAAGTTAGCCTTTAAGGTGCCACATATTTTTTGTCTTTTGTTTTGTTTTTCTTTGATTTTTGCCCGGATTTGTAATATTCTGTTCCTAAAAGGTGACCTTCAAATACTTCAAGGAGTGTCCTAATAGCATTTTCTGCAAAGATATTCAAAGGTCCAGTGAGTGTCACAGATCAGTCTCGGTAGTGCAAGAAAGTAAAGAGGAAAGACACATAGGTTTCTGAGCTGGGGCTCTCTTTTTATAGCCCAGAATAACCAGGTTGTGTTCTAATACAGAAGAGATTTTGTCTTACAGCCAAGCATCTTGGGAACTACAGGTTGAGAGTTCAATTCATGGGGCAGGACTCAAATATCCCTCTAATTCTAAGACTACCCTGTTTCCCCGAAAATAAGACATCCCCCGGAAATAAGACCTACTTACAGTTTTGCCTCTCGCTGAAAAATAAGGCATCCCCCGAAAATAAGGCCTCCCTGATAATAAGATAACAATAGATGTGTTCCTTATTCTTCTTCATGGAAAAATAAGACATCCCCTGAAAATAAGACCTAGCGCATCTTTGGGAGCAAAAATTAATATAAGACGCTGTCTTATTTTCGGGGAAACACAGTAGTTTGTTTTCCATGGCTTCAGAGACTAGGACGCGGGGCAATAGTTTCAAACTACAGGAAAAGAGATTCAATATAAACATTAGGAAGAACTTCATGACAGTTAGAGCTGTTCGGCAGTGGAATAATATGCTGCCCCAAAGGAGGGTGGTGGAGTCTCCTTCTCTGGAGGTTTTTAAGCAGAGGCTGGATGGCCATCTGTCGGAAATATTGTGATGGGGGGGGGGTTCCTGCAGGGCAGGGGGTTGCACTGGATGGCCCTCGAGATCGCTTCCAACTCTATGATTCTATGATTCTAAGATTATGATCATCCTACTCTTTGCATAGGTTAAGTTTCAGGTGGAAGTACTATGAAAAAGCGTTACAGGTAACAGTTTAATAGAGCTATGTCAAGAGTATAAAAGTTAAGTACTGCTACTGGTATAAGTTGAGAAAATGTTTCTGGTTAAAAACGGAACTGCCAACTCAATGTATAGTAAAAATGTGTAAAGATAAAAGTTATTAGAGAAAGTGAAGATTTTTTACACCATTCTGGGATTTTTTTTTTAAGATAAGAGGGGCTTTCCCTCTTCCCTTTCTGTTTGGTATAAAATTGTACTTGAAGAATAAATGATACATTATTTATTTAATTTACCTATTTAATATATTTCTAGTTTATAGTTTCCAAAAAGCCACTCTTCTAAGCTGTGCAGTAAGACTTGCGTTGGAGTCATTGTGCCTAGTTTTGAGCTGCATGTTTTAAGACGCGGACTTTGGATTTGTATATTTTATCCTGCCTCTCTCTCCAAAAGGACCCAAGGAGGCCGTTATTTCATCTCTTGAAGGGACGAGGGAGTCTTTAGATTAATTTGATATTACATTCACTTGTTTTTCTTTGAGCCTTTCTTTTGTTATTTGTAAAAAATGATAACAGTGTGTTTCTATCCATAGGATCTCTAGCACGTTTTGGTATCAAAATGATGTCTTTCCTGATCAATTAATGATAAACCCCTCCTAGGAAGACCTCCCTACCCACTTTATCTGCCTTGGTGTCTTCCAGATCAGCTTGCCCATAACTCTTATCATCCCAATGCCCTTGGAATGATGGGATATGTAGTTCAAGAGATCGGAAAAGCACCAGGGTGCAGGCTGACCTCAACCATGTGGCATCCACTTTGCCCCTTTATTAAATGCTCCTGAGAAAAAAAAACAGCCTTTACAGGGAACGGACCCTAAATGCTGCAGGATTAAAAGAAATCCACCTTAACGGTTAGCCAAGGGGAGAAGGGTTATTTAATGGTGACCTGCATCACCCTTAAACTTAGTTGCCAAACAAACAAACAAGCAAACAAAACCAGAGGACAATGATGTCCTGAATTTCAGTCAAAATCCAAAGGGGGGGGACAAAAACAAACATGCTGTAGCACTTTTACCATATTTTATTGTGAGCTTTCTCCTATCAAAATATTCTAGTTAGTCTTTTGTTTGACTGATATTCTTGCACAAACACAGCCGACATCTTCCGAAGCCAAATTCAAGCGTGTTAGGGTCTTCCACCTTCCCATAAAGCAAATCTGGGATTTGTTGGGTCCTCTTCCCCCACCCCCCAAAAAAACACAAATAGATAAAACTACAGGAGGGCCTGTTTAGCAACTCCTGGGAGGTCCCTCATCTCTAGGGCAGCTCCCTTTCCCCTGAGAAGCTGCAAAGGAACCACGGGAATGGGGGGAATAATAAGAGTTTTGTAGAGACGAGGCAGCAAGAAAGAAAGGGAGCTACCCGGTCCCAGACACGTCTTGCAAAAAAGTTTTTGGCCATGCTGGGGTTGGAGCGAGGGTTCCGGAGCTACCTAAATCCAGTGGCCTTTTATGCGCTGGTCCTCAGCCAGGCTGCAAGGCAGAAAAAATAAATAAATCTCTTTTTAAGGTGGCTTGGTAGCGTCTCTCCCCCACCCCCGGGCTTTCGGATGGTTTATTGCGCGGATATTGCCTTTCGTCTTGTCGTTTCCATCCGAATTAGGGCCGAATTTGGGGTCTGTTTCCACCCGCGGTGCTCCGAGTCTAGCTTTCGGGAAGATATACCTACCCCTCTGCTTCCATCCTAACAAAAAATGAAGCAAAAGCGACCGAGCTGCCCTCCCTCCCTCCCTCCCGATTCCGTTTTTGTGGGACACCAGGTAGGACCTTCTTTCCTCGTGTTGTTGCGTGTTTTTTGTTTTTTGTTTTGTTTTTCCAACCTAGCGTCTGGTTTCATCCCGGGAGCCCGTAACCCAATGCTCCCGCGTCTATTATTATGGTCTTGCCCGCTTCCAAAACATGGTTAAAAATTCAGAAGGAAAGTTGTTTGCCAGGAGGGTGGCATTGAATTACACCCAGCTCTCTCTCTCTCTCTCTCTCTCTCTCTCTTTCTTTCTGCAGGTATGCTCCCTGTTCCGCTTTGTCCCTGCAGGAGGACTTCTCTGAGCACGTGCAGAGAGCCTTCCTCGGACTTTCTCTCTCTCTCTCCAGCTGGGTCTCCGCGGGAGGAGGCGAGTTGGCCGCCCACGCCTTTCCCCGGACCCGCTGGGCTGCCGCGGATTTATTTATTTTCTTTCTGTCTTGCAGCCTGGCTGAGGACCAGCGCATAAAAGGCCACTGGATTTAGGTAGCTCCGGAACCCTCGCTCCAACCCCAGCATGGCCAAAAACTTTTTTGCAGAGCGCGGAACTCTGCACGCGCTCAGGAACCCGTCCGCCTCGTATCGCGCAGCGGCAGGCGTTCTCTCTCTCTCTCTCTCTCTCTCTCTCTCTCTTTGCGCGCGCGCGCGCTGGGGTCTTCTCGAGAGCGCTTGCCGGAGGAGGAGCAACCCCCCCCCCAACTAGGAGCCCCCTGAGGATTCCCGGGGAATGGGCGCAAGTTGGCCCCGGTCGCCCTTACCTGGCCCAGGTGCGCGCCTCTGGATTCCGCGCGAGTTCCCGCTCCTGGTGGTGGTGGTGGGGCTCCGGGCGCAACCCTCGCCGAGACCAGCCCTCCCGTCCGCGCCTCGGGATGTTCAGAGGCGGCACTTTTAAAGAGGGGACCGGGGGGGACGGGACGGGACGGGACGGGACGGGACGGGACGAGGAGGACACACCCCCAGCCCGGCCAGCCGACGGAGCAGACCCGCCTTTGCCCAGGAGTTCCCCGTGGGCGGGCGGCGAGAGCGCCCCTGAGCACGTACAGAGGGCCCGGAGCGGCGGAGGGCCTTCCCAGGGCACAGCAGGGCGTAAAAAGCATTGCACGAAGGATGGGACACAAGTTCATTGGAGAACAAAAAGGGTCTCCAATGGCATCCCTTATGGACGACGCCTAAGGACAACCTCTGGGTTGGAGAGATCGGCAGGGTCTCTCTCTCTCAATAATGCCATTTGCGGGGAAATCCTAAGCAGGTGAAGACATCTGCTTGGGAATGCCCTGAAGCTAATGTTGAGCCGCTGGGTGAGACAGGATGCTGGGTTGGATGGGCTGTGATGGCCTCTTCCAGCAAGGCTGTTCTTATGTTCTTATGTTAAGAACAACCACTGGGTTGGAGAGAGAGGCAGGAGATCTCTCAATAATGCCATTTGCTAAGCAGGTGAAGACATCTGCTTGGGAATGCCCTGAAGCTAAGCAGCCGTGGGTGAGACAGGATGCATTGGATGGGCTGTGATGGCCTCTTCCAGCAAGGCTGTTAAGAACAACCTGAGAGAGAGGCAGGAGATCTCTCAATGTTGCGGGGAAATCCTAAGCAGGTGAAAAACATCTGCTTGGGAATGCCCTGCTGTTGAGTGAGACAGGATGCTGGGTTGGATGGGCTGTGATGGCCTCTTCCAGCAAGGCTGTTCTTATGTTCTTATGTTAAGAACAACCACTGGGTTGGAGAGAGAGGCAGGAGATCTCTCAATAATGCCATTTGCTAAGCAGGTGAAGACATCTGCTTGGGAATGCCCTGAAGCTAATGTTGAGCCGCTGGGTGAGACAGGATGCTGGGTTGGATGGGCTGTGATGGCCTCTTCCAGCAAGGCTGTTCTTATGTTCTTATGTTAAGAACAACCTCTGGGTTGGAGAGAGAGGCAGGAGATCTCTCAATGCCATTTGCGGGGAATCCTAAGCAGGTGAAAACATCTGCTTGGGAATGCCCTGAAGCCTGCCCAGCTTGGGTTGAAGCCTGCTGTTCCGTTACTTTTCCTGGACAACAACTCCTGGAATCTGGCTAGGAGCAGATGGGAATTGTACTTCACAAAAAGTTGCATCTCCATTTTTGGTCTAGACTGTAGACTAGCTCCGGGAAGTCTCTCCCTCAACTTGAGAAACAGACAGGCACAGTGGGTTGCCCTCTGCCAGGCTCCTCCTTAAGTCTTAGCCTTTGTTAGGATGCGGAAAAGAGAGCAGGATGAGTCACTTTTTTTAAAAAAAAGTTAAGATAGTGTTTAACACTTCCTTGCTTTTTATAATTCAATTGCATTTTAATCAGCATGTAATTTAATTTTTTTCATGTTTAGCTTATTATGTTTTTACTATTGTGAGCCGCCTTGAGTCCTCTTATCTGGAGAAAGGTGGCCTATAAATAAAACAAACAAATCAACAACAACAAAATTGCTGGTGACTTCCCCCATTGATGCTCCTTCCTGCTTTCTACAGTGGCAACGCAGACAACTTGAAGAAATGGATAGAAATCTGGCATCGGAAAAGGCCCCCGCGAAAAAGCCGGTGGGACAATATTTTGGCCTTCTAGGACCTTTGCTCCGTCACCTTCAAGGGACCTGCTGTGGGTTCCACAGGTTCCAAGACCAGTTCTTTAGATTAGATCGCTCCTGCCTGTCATCATAATACAGTGGCACCTTGTATAAAGGAATTAATTCGTTCCAAATGAAATTATGTTGAGCAAATTTTCCTTTATACAAATTTCCCATAGGAATGCATTGAAAATGCAGTGATCCCATTTTTATGTTGTATGAATTCTCCCCGTAGGCGATTATGTTAAGCAAATTTCCCCTATCTCCGGAATTTTTTATGTTGTACACATTTTATGTTATACAAGCTGTTTGTTATACAAGGGTCCACTGTAATAGGTAGGGTTTGGGTTGAAGGGTTTCCTTTCATCCTTGAACAGCCCTCATTTCCTCTGCTTCTGATCTCCGAGGGCTCCTGTCCCCATCCCAGGGATCTCTCGGGACAGACCAGGTCTCCACCCCGTGGCTGAGGGAGAGGCTGCAGCCATAGGCAGGCTGCTCAAAAAAAAAAAAACAACAGGCCCGGGGAGAGCTTCGCTTACAGATGCAAGCCGAGGGAATCTGGCCTTGAGTCAGACTCAGAATACGTTCCTGAGTCTCCATTGCTGTGCAGCCCTCGGTAACGTGTATGCCTCCTGTTCACCGAAGTGGTGGGAAGACAGCAAGAGGGTCCCTCCTAACTACACAGTTGACTTTCCTACTCAGGCCCTTTGTACACGATCCCTAAACTCCGCCGCAAATGGCTCCCAGCTCCGGAGCTTAAAATTGTTTCCCCACCAGCTCCGGAGTTTACAGATAATTAAGTGCGACCACACCCACCTAAGCACGTCCCAGCGCACTTTTCGGGTACCTGCTCTCCGGAGGTGAAAATTCCTGATGCAGATATAACGTAGTGACTGCCAGGCTCTCCTTGCTTCTGTTTGTTGTTTTTTTGCCCCCCGCCCCTTTAAGAGATCTGAATGCAGTGCCGGGACAGCAGAACGGAGGTGAGCGGCATTCTTTTCTCCCTTTTTTTCTCCCTCCCCTCACGCAGCCAGCAGCCAGGAGTGCGGAGGGGGTGGGAACTCAGGAACAGCGACAAACCCCTAAGATCTCTGGTCCGAATTTAAGTGGCCAGCGGATCTTAGGGGTCGTGTGAAAAGGCCCACAGTGTCTATTACCATATTTTCCGTATAGAAGATGCCCCATGTATAACATGAACCCCCCCCATGTTTCCATCCCAAAATTACAGTTTCGCAACCGTGCAGTTGTCTTCTCGCCTTACTTCCATGTATAAGACGAGCCTCGAATTTTAATCTAACAATTTTAGACAAAACAAATTATAGTCTTTATATTTTAGACAAAAAAAGTTAGTCTTATACACAGAAAAATGTGGTATGCTTCAACACAGGAAAGGGAAAGAACCCCTGGGTCCCTGCTGTTCCTATGCATCTCTGCCAGGAGGGAAGAACTGCCCCAGGTAGGCCAAGAGAATCCATCGGAAGACACCTTGAAATGCTACAAATTATCACGTATCAGGGCAATGTCTTCACCTGCCCTATGGTTTATCTCTCTCCCTCTGTCTGTCTGTCTGTTTGTCCGTCCGTCCGCCCGCCTATCTATCTATCTATCTATCTATCTATCTATCTATCTATCTATCTATCTATCTATCTATCTATCTATCTACTGTATATACTCGAGTATAAGTCGACCTGAGTATAAGTCGGGGCCCCTAATTTAAACCCCAAAAGCTGGGAAAATTTATTGACTCAAGTATAAGCCTAGGGCGGGAAATGCAGCAGGGCCTGGCTACTCCTCCTTTGTGAGCTGGGTGTGTGTGTGATGTTTAAAATGACTTTTAGCTACTGAGGCAAGTGCTTGAGTTAGTGGCTAAAAGTCATTTTAAACATTGCTTTAAAATGACTTTTTAAAAAGTCATTTTAAACATGGGGGTGGGGTGTCAGGAGAAGTGGCGCACAATGTTTAAAATGACTTTTAGCCACCAACCCAAACTTGCCTCAGTGGCTAAAAGTATTGACCCGAATATAAGCCTAGGACCCCCTTTTTTCAGCCCAAAATTAGGGCTGAAAAACTAGGCTTATATTCGAGTATATACAGTATCTAACTGCCCCACTAAAAACCATGCCCTTCCCACACCACTCATAGAGTAGCTTGTGCTGCACAGCCTCCTGTACTTACCTCTTTCTGTAGCGCCATGTAAAAAAAAAAACAGGGCCCAGGGCCCTGACACTCTTTGGCTTTTAGGTGCCTGGGTGCCACGGTGGGGTGACTAGAGAGCACTAGGCGTCGTGACTCTTGGCGATCCTCCCCCTGGCACACTTTATGGTGAGGAAAAGCAGGCCCAGCATCCTTCTGATGGGACCTTTGCACCTTACAATGTATTTATTCGACTTTGGCAATGGAATATGCTGCCACGAAGGAGGGTGGTGGAGTCTCCTTCTTTGGAGGTTTCTAAGCAGAGGCTGGATGGCCACCTGTCGGAAATACTGTGATTGGGTTTCCTACATGGCAGGGGGTTGGACTGGATGGCCCTGGAGGTCTCTTCCAACTCTATGATTCTATGACTTTTATACCACCCATCTAGCCCTACTCGGGGTGGTTTACAACATAAAAGCACAATACAGCAAAGTAACACAATTATAGAAAAGTACTGTATAGGTATGTTTCTGAAAATCTATCTAACCTTGAATTTATCACAGCATTTTCACTGGATTCCATGAGCTATTAACACTTTCATTGAGGGAAAAATTAACAAATATCAAAAAGGGTGAAAGTATCCTCCAATTTAGGGCAAACTATGAATTGCAAAGCAAAGCATTCTGTAAGACACCGGCAGTCACGGGAAGCCGCTGCTTTACTGGGTCCAAAGGCTAGTGCCATCTCCCTTGCCTTTTCTCATTTATGAACCCATGGAAGAGGACATCTGCATGCTTTGGAAGCTCTCCTGCAATCAAAAATCATTTCAGTTGAAGGTTGTGAACGTTTTCGTTCATCTGCATACTAGGCCCACACTAAGAAGTCCAATGATGCTGGCTCAGGAGACCATGAGAAGCAGCACAATCCGATGGGTACGGCACCACGGCTGATACAGGAGACAGAGGCTTCCTTGCCTTAGAGAGGGCTGCCTTTAATATAACACTGTCAGTTTTTAATGGGGAGGGAATACCGAGAAGCCAGTCCAACAGGGTCTTAATGGGGAATTTCGAAAATTCTGAAGGGGGACCACGGCAGGATGGAGACCTCCGTTATTCCTCAGGGACCCAGCCCATGTGGTCTGCAGGAACATAGATGTGTCACGCCAGCCACGCTTCCGACAGCTACAGAAGGGAAGCCTCGTCAGTGGGGATATTGAGGACAACCTCCATCTCTGGGGTGCATCTGGAGGAGGAAGAAAAGAAGGAAGGAATCAAGGGTTTGGAACATGCGCCACATTATTTCCCCTCTCCCCACATTTGCACAGCGTCTGTCTGTCTGCCAAGGCCTTTCTTCGTGCAGCCCTCGATGCGGGGCCAGGGTCCCTCAAAGGAAACATGTTAGGCTTTAAGGTGCCACAAGGCTCCTCTAAGGCGAGCAGGTTTCTTTCGGTACAAGATGCCAGGGGGTGCAGTTCACTAAAGCTCGTGCTGAAATAAAATTCCAAGTCTTCAATAGGCAACAAGACTCTAGTCTCTTGTGACGGCTTAGCAGAGACATCCCTTTGGCAGCAGAATTTCAGAGTGCAGCTGAAAAGAGCAATATCACCAGTAGAAGCCCCCCACCCAACCCCAAAACAAGTGACTTGAGCCCCCCCCAAAAAAAAAACAGAAACAACACCACAGTGTCCCTCATGGAAAGAGGGGGTAGGTTACCAACAGGGACTCTACAGAGATGCCTGGGGCAAAGTGTCCGCTTGTCTAATGCCGGTGACGAAATGAATCACTGGATGGAAGCCAGAATTTGAGGGGAGTGGGATCCAGCATTTGGGAAACTGAGATTTTTTGAGATTTTTTGCTTGGAGGGTGCGTAGTTTCTCTTGCTTGGAAAGAAGTTTTTGAAAACACATTCGGTGGGGAAGGATCCAAAATCAGATTAAAAGCAAAAACAAAAGCAAAGAGTGCTACTTATATACCATCCCCTAGTGCGTAAAGCACTTTCTCGGCAGTTTACAATTTAACTAGATAGACATCTTTATTGCCATTGTCCTGTGCAGAACAACAAAATTGGAAAAAAAAATCTACATCAGCTTTTACAGGACCTAACAGTACATACAGCCATAATCCCCCACCGCACATACATACATTTAACCCACTAACAACACACTTAAAAAAATCTAAAAACGCTAAAAACCCCCTAAAAAATCTAAAAACTCTTAAAAACTCTAAAAACGAATTACAGAAGCTCCCTCAGAAACTGCATTTTGCTGCATTCAAAGCCCAAACTGCTCTTGGATAGAAACGATTCCTCAAGCGGCTAGTCCAGGGTTAATGACCCTGTATCTCCTCCTAGAGGGCAGAAGCTGGAAGAGAGCATTTCCATGGTGTGTCAGCTCCTGCACAATCTCTACAGCTTTCGTATAACACCTGGAATCATAGATTTGGTCTAAAGTAGGGAGACTACACATTCCACTCCCTCCTTCCTGGTGAGCTGGGTACTCATTTTAACCACCTTGGAAGGATGGAAGGCTGAGTAAACCTGGAGCAGGCTACCTGGGACTGAACCCCGAGTCATGAGCAGAGTCTTGGCTGCAGTAATCGAGTGTAACCACTGCACCATAGGGTGCCATAGGGTTTCCTGAAGAGGAGGACCAACTAAACTACCTGCTGCCTCATCTCCAGCCTCTATATTCCTGGACACTTCGTTATTCTTGAGGAGCAAAGTCCCCTGGCTCTTCACTCCTCTGCCCCAGCACTTTGTATTCTCCTGAGTCAGCTCTTTTGCTAACATAATGCAAAGTATGAGGTGGTGGGGAGGGACTCCAGGTGCTTATAACCGCCCCTCCCAGCAGAGTCAGCCAACCTGAGGCGCCTGGGCCACCAAGCTAAGGGACCTACTTTGGCCTGCGGAGGAGGACGTCGGCGAAAATCACATCCCGTGGATCCCCGACGGAGTGGTGGAGCTTTATAAGGCTCTTGTGTAACTTGCTGATTTCTTTCATCAGCTCGTCGATTACCTGAAAGGGTTAGGGGTAAACTTAGCAAAGCAGGAGCCAAGTAAGACCATAAGACTCAGAGCACCTCTGAACACCTCCCTAACCAGACATTAGACTCTCCCCCCCCCCTTCCGCTGGAATTTTCCTCTTTCCTCCAGAGGAAATTCTCAGAATTCTCCACTTCTGGCACAGAGGTTCATGGCTGACTTACCGTATATACTCGAGTATAAGTCAACCCGAGTATAAGTCGAGGCCCCTAATTTAACCCCCCAAAACTGGGGAAACGTATTGATTCGAGTATAAGTCTAGGGTGGGAAATGCAGCAGGACCTGGCAGCTCTTCCTTTGTGAGCTGGGGGAGTGGTGTGGGATGTTTAAAATAACTTTTAGCCACTGGTGCTTGGGTCAGTGGCTAAAAGTCATTTTAAACACTGTGTGCCGCTCCCCTGTGATGCAGAGGGGGGTCATGAGAAGCGGCATGCAATGTTTAAAATGACTTTTAGCCACAGATGACTTGCCTAAGTGGCTAAAAGTATTGACCCGAATATAAGCCGAGGGCCCCTTTTTTCAGCCCAAAATTAGGGCTGAAAAACTAGGCTTATATTCGAGTATATACAGTATTAAGGAGGTTTGGAAGCCCTGCTGCCCCAGGGTGAATGCCCCAGCAGGCAAAAACTCCCTTTCCAGAATTAGGTTTAGCACTTATTATCATTTAGCCGGGGTCCTAAATGATAAAACCTCTTCAGGCATTCAGGATGGGGCTAAGCTGAACGCAAGAGCCAAGGGGACAGTTTGCCCCACTCCCTCCTTTATTTTCAAGGGGTGTCCCAGTTGAAACAGGAACCGTTGCCCTACATGTACTGCTTCCTTGAGAAAATGCCTGACTTGCCAAGGTCCATCCCACAGGGTGCAGAAAGTCTCCAGGTGAGGCTCTCCTGATGAAGAAAGCGCAGGTGGGGCACGTAACCTACAGCGTTTGTCCCAGAAGCCTGGGCTTTTCTGCAGCTGAAGGCATATACAGTGGGCCCTTGTATAACAAAGGGTTTGTATAACATAAAATCTGTACAACATAAAAAATCCGGAGATAGGGGAAATTTGCTTAACAGAATCACTTATGGGGTGAATCTGTACAACATAAAAATGGGATTATTCCATTTTCAATGCATTCCTATGGGAAATTTGTATAAAGGAAACTCTGCTTAACATAATTTCATTTGGAACGAATTAATTCCTTTCTACAAGGTACCACTGTAGGTGCTTTTAGAAAGCCCTGACTGGACTCACTTCCAACACCGCTACCCCTCCCCCCAAGGGAAGGGGCTAGTGGTGGCCTAGGGCAGTGTCGGCAAACCTATGGCACGGGTGCCAAAAGTGGCTCCCGGAGCCCTTTCTGTGGGCACCAGACATCACCCCTTCACAGCCACATGGATTCAGGTCAAATTGCTGTATTGGCACTTTGCAGAAAATTAGTGGGTTTTGAATCACAGCTTGGGCATTTGTTTGGTGTCTAAAAGGTTTGCCATCTTTGGCCGGGGGGGGGGGGGGCTAGGGGTGCAGCATCTACCTATCTCTCTCATTTAAAATTTCCTGCCAAGGTACTTCCTGCTGTCCTTGCCTCCTTTTGCATCTCTATTTGTCTCTTCAGCTCCAGGTTATTCCTGTTTATCTGCTTCAGGCCATCTTGGTACTGCATCAGCTTCTCCTGTACAGAGAGGAAATAATGTAAAATTTTATCACGGTATATAATTAGTTGTGGTACAAAATGGACGTTAAATAACAGCCTAAGAAAGGACTTTAGGACCTTGTATTTTAATGAGGTATGCCACCTTGGTTCCTTTCTGAAGAGAAAGGCGGGGTAAAAATATTTAAATACATAAAGGATTCAAGAGATTGTTCAAGGCAGCGCCCATATTGGGGAGGACCCACTAACGCTGAATATAATTTTAGATGCACATATTTGATGCATGTGGAAAAAGTTTGCAGAAATAGTCCCTCCAGTGTGATCTATAACTTAGCTTTGTTTTTCCACTCATAATAATGGGTCTGCAGCCCAGAACAGGTTCCTCCTGGACCTTTAGATACAAACATTGGATGCTTCCTGACCCCCAACTCCATGTTTGAGCATTAGGTAGAGGTTTTGAAGTGTGTAAATTTCAGTATGTCACACCTGTGTGGCCCACACGCTCTGAAATACCTTCTCCTGTAAGAGCTCCATCTCACTTATCTTTATTTTTCCAGTCAGCTGGGGTGCAGAACAGGTGGAGAGAGTCCTGCTATTTTTAGAATCTAGTTCTTCACGGGCTCTCGTCTCGAAACAAGACCTGAGACAAGAGGATTCCCGAGGCCAGGGAGAGGTATGGCTCATCACGCTTAAATCCCTGTTCAGGGGGCATGGTCGGGATGAACTCCCGTCGTCAGGCAATGGACGTGCAGTAACATTTTTTCGTACCGGTCCCAAGCGGGACGGCGAACCGCGATGAGAGGGACGTGAAGTAACCGCCAAAGCAGAAATCGTGTGTGTGTGTGTGTGTGTGTGCATGAAGCCAGGCCTGGAGCTCAGGACAGCCCAGGGCACCAAGCGCTCTGCCCGATTCCTACCCAACCGGCCTCTCCTGAGCCACGGTGCTGCCATCTGTTATCCCCGTCCAGCTGACCTCTGCGATAGCCTGTAAGATGCCCTCTTGTTCCTCGCGTGCCTTCTCTGCCAAACTTTCCAGAAAGCGCTTGCACAGATCCTCCATGTCTTCCAATTCGTCCTTCCAACACAGAAGAACAACGAGATTAAATGAGGGGGCGATCTCAGAACCCCCCCCCCTCGACAAGGGAGATGGAGGCCCGTCCGCCATCGGAGCCCCCCTTCTCCCTACCTGCTGCTCTTCCTTCTGGTTTCGGATGCTGCGCATCAGGAAGCCAATCTGGACCGCCTTGACGGGATATTCCTTGTCCATGTAAGTCCGCAGGACATTGAGCTCCTCTTGGAGGGCGTGCACTTTGCTCTGCGTGCGCTTCGCCTCCAGTTCCAGTTCTTGGGGAAGGGTGGAAGAAGAAGAAGAAAGGAAGCCGCTAGAAGGCCAATTCTACAGGGATGGCCCAGGGTCATTTGCAGCCCAGGAGGCCTTGTTCTGGGCGAGCTTAGCTCCGCCGTAGAGCCATGTGGGAAACGTTTCGTTTTTGACCATGAACTTCAATTCCAGGAGCTGCTGCGGTCCAAAACCAAACCACTCCTCAGGTCTGATCGGGATCTGCGCCTTGCCCTTCTAGCGGTCATGAGCGTCTCACAAGGTACAAGAAATGCAAGGCACAACCACAAACCTAACGAGAAAGATAGGGAGATAACAGAGGCAGGCATCCCAAATTAAACAGCCTTTGTGCAAAACACGTGAGGTTTCCTTTAGAAAAAACAGATGGCCACACGTCGCGAAGACCCCAGGCCAACAATAGAAACAATTGTCTAGGTGAAGGTCCTCTCTCCAGCTTTGGGAAAGGCTAGTTTTTCCACACGTCACACATTTGTTGGCCCAAATCCCTTTGCATCTCCTACAGGCTAGAGGGCCTAAAAGCTATTTCTATTATCCCCCGATACAAGCATCCTTTTCCTTCCACCTTAAAAAAAAAATTAAAAAGAAAATAAAGAAAAAAAGCCATGCACACCCGTGACTTTGTCTAGGTCGGAGACCCAAGGAGCCTGGCTGTCCAAACAAGGTGGCAATTTACAACTCACAGGGCTGTATAGCTGCCCCTTATTATGAGGACATCTGAGGCCCTTCCCCCCCCCCCATGGGGATAAAGGGCAGGTTGGAGGACATCTATGTCTGGCCCAGTGATGTCTGCTTTGACCAGCATCCTCCCAGGTGGGGCCTCCTCCTCATGTCACATGGGCGTCTCTGCAGATGAAGGGGTTTGCCACGATCCCTTCCATTCGGGCAGATATTCTCCTCGGTCCCCTTTATTCTACAGGAGGAGGCCTGAGATGCCAATGCACTGCCTGTTCCCAGAACCACCCTCTCGGACCCTTTGGTGCTAAGCACCGTGTGAGAAGGAACCCCTTCCAGAAGCTCTGCTCAACCTAGCTCCGCTTCTCAAACAGCTTCTTGGAAAAATATGTCTGTGAAGATTCTCAGTCATCCAGGTGAGTTTATCTGGAAGTTGAGTCATGGCTACTGGACTTCTTTTGGAGAGATAGAAACGTTTCGCTGTTCATCCAAACAGCTTCATCGGTCCGATGAAGCTGTTTGGATGAACAGCGAAACGTTTCTATCTCTCCAAAAGAAGTCCAGTAGCCATGACTCAACTTCCAGACGTCTTGGGAAAAGCTTGGTCCCTGTGCATTTGGGGGGGAGGGGGGCTAAGGCTCTCCTCAGATTCACCAGGGGCAGCAGCATCTTCGCTGCCCCACCCGCCAGGAGCAAGCCAAGTAGTGCTTACTTGCCATATTCTTCTCCACTGTCTTCTCAGTTGCCAGATACTCTGCTTTTGCAACACCCGCTTGGTTCTGATTGGAGTCTTGAAGAGTTGCGATGATCGTCTGTGGAGACAGAAGCCCAAAGGCAGTGGATCCTCAGGCAAGCCGGTACATTCCCAATGGCCAAATACAACTCCTTACAGGAGGGTCGTGTCTCCTTTAAGAAAAAAGCCAGCAGGAATGGGACGAAGAGCCTGCGTGTGACGAGAAGAAGCCACAACATAGAATCGCCTTCCGCACCCTCCGTCTGGTCTCTCAGCCAGTTCCTCCAGCAAAGCCTGGGGTGGGGGTGGGGGTGGGGGTGGGGAGGAAGAAGGTGAACAGTGCCTGGGGAAGAAAGGCTTATGAGAGGGGTGGACTAGGACGCGGGGCAAGGGGGTCAAACTAGAGGAAAATGGATTCCATTTGAACATTCGGAAGAACTTCCTGACGGTTAGAGCTGTTTGGCAGTGGAATAATATGCTGCCCCAAAGGAGGGTGGTGGAGTCTCCTTCTTTGGAGGTTTTTAAGCAGAGGCTGGATGGCCATCTGTCGGGAGTCCTGTGATGGGGGTTCCTGCATGGCAGGAGGTTGGACTGGATGGCCCTTGCGGTCCCTTCCAACTCTTATGATTCTGAGTCCCAATGGCTTCATTACTTCAATCTCTCTTTCCAGGCATCATTTGTAAAGCTGTGCTTGTTAGATCAGAATAACAAGGTGCCTGTATTTTTCACAGACGTGGTTGAGTGGACTAAAAAGACTGCATAGCATATTTCCCCATCTAGAAGGTGTCCCATGTATAAGACTTTCCCAAACCAAAATTACGGTTGTGCAGCCACAAAGTTCTCTTCTCAGCCTACTGCCATTTATAAGATGACCCTCATTTAAGTCTAACAATATTAGACAAAAATATAGTCTTATACATGTAAAGATACTGTAATTTTGGTATAAGACTGAATAGTCATCACAATGGTGTATTTTCAGTGCGTTATAAGCTGGCTGGTGTATTTCATCTATTTCAAACTGTTCCTTATGTACCAAGTATTGGAATTAAGTCGTGTTCATGTTTCTTTGCATGTTTAGAAGCAAGGGATTATATTAAGCAACAAACTGTATGTACTAAATATCTCAGCTAGTTTGAGAAAGTTTTTTTTTTTTTTGGCCTGGATATTCAGTGACATTGCAACGGATCAGTTAGTGATAGGAGAGTTTGGGGAGGATATTGCAGGCAGGTTCTTTGCAATACAGTGATATATAGAGAAAAGGAAGTTGGAATTTCCAGGAACTCCAGGATTATTGAAAAGGGGAAGCTCTGAATACCAGACATCTCTCAATTCAAGGCAGGACTGGGGAAGGAGCCTGTCTGAAGCCGAGACAGCCAACACCAGAGGGGATGGACCTGGATGGACCGTTGGGACCATATAAAATCCACCTACCTGGGCCAGAGAGGTAAAATCTTTTTTTTTAAAAAAAGAAACATTTGCAGGGAAATGGGGACCAGCACATCTAGTGGTGAAGGCTTCTGGGAACTGCAGTCTAAGAACATCTGGGTTACCAAAGTTTCTGGAAATTGTACATCTCTATTCTAGGCAAACCGGGTTTTATTTACCCCAAACAAATCATACTGCTGCAGAAGGTCTCTGGCCTGTTTGGCGGTGTTGGCATCCATCTCCTCAATCTTCTGCACCAACTCCTTGTTCTTCTCCAGAAGAACAGAGGAGTGCCGCTTCAGTTCTTCCAAGCTGAAGGTTTTGCTCCTGGAAATTCGCTGAAACATTTTCCAAGGAAGAGGTGATGACAGGGCTTGACATCTTCCCTCCCACACCAAAACATGAAAGGATGCCACAGGCTTTGAAAGCACCAGCCCCATGCTATGCTTCTCATGTATGTTAAAGATCACATCAGTGGCGCCAGTCACCAAAACCAAAAGGTGTGTGTATCTAATCGCAAACTCCACAAAAGAGGCCACTGAGACTTTGCACACCTGCATGGACAGACCCACACGGAGGCAACACACATTGGGGCCTGGCCAGACCCTTCCTCTGCCTGTATCAATCGCATCCGATCCTAGAGCTGGGCCTTGGGAGGGCGTGTCTTCACATACCTGCAAAATTTTGATGTTCTCCAGGCTCTTGGCCATCTTCATTTCCATTGACACGTTTTGCGTCCAACCAGGTTTCAGTCTCACGGACGATGTTGCTTTCAAATCAAAGCCTGGGACCCTTCCCCGAACTAGAGCAAAACACAGGATGGTTCCCTTTCAACAAGGCCCGCTTCAAAGCTCCTGTACAAAACAGGGCAGAGAAGAAAACAGACAAGAGCTACCAAGCTTTTGGGGGCGGGGGAATCTCACAAAAACATCGACGTTTCCCAAAGTTGATGGACAAAAAGCCCTCCTCCCTAGTTGAGAACCATTTTCTGTATCAGAAATTTTGGTAAAGAAAACAGCTCCTCCTCTGTGCAGAGGTTTACGGCAGGTCAAGGCACACCTACTGAATTGCTGCCAACCTGATCTCTTGTCTTGTGTCTTCCATCTTCCTCCGGTCTTCTTTTCTTCTTTTTTCCTTTCTGGCAACACAAGAGGGGGCAAAGCTAACCCGAAGGTTTGTTTCTTGGTTGAAGTTTTTCTTTGCCATGGGCTATAATCCTAAAGCCAGAACAAGGAAAAGACAAGTTAATGGAGAAGAAGCAGAGAATCTGCAATGAAACAAGACTTGACACTTTCTTGCAATAATACATAAAAGAAACTAGGAAAAAAGCGCCTGTGAGCACACGCAGAGTGCCTTTCCCTTCTGAAAGGAATGCTTCCTTTGTCCATCTGGAAATACTTCCAGACTCTGGATCTTTCTACTAAGGAAGGCTGGGCTCAATTGCTTTACAGACCCCTTCCAACTCTATGGTTCTATGATTCTATAAGGCTAGTTTGGAGTCTTCCGTGTGGTCTTTTCATAGATGGTTACTTCATGTCCTTCCTCGTTCTGAGATTACATTCATTTCATGATAACGTTGTTTGCGGTCACGTTGGTCTTGTCCCGGTTCTGTCCCTGTTTCCGTTTACCCATGGGCATGACTGATGGTATCGTGTAGAGATGGGCACAAAACAAAAAAATAGCGTTTTGGTTTTTCGTTTGTCGTTGAGAGGTCTGTTTCGGTTCATTTCCGTTTGTCATGAATTTTTGGAAAAATTTCGTTACCGTTTTTCGTTTTCGTTTGTCGTTTCTACCCGTTTTTTGTGCGATTTTTAAAGCATTTCCATATGCAGGCATCCCCCAATGCCCCAGACCAGAGGGAAAACACTAAAAAAAATGGATGCTGGCAGAGACACAGTATAGACTAGGTATGCAGGGAGGCTGCAAAGGCAGCGGCGGGCGTTGCCCAGGGTGCAAGGCAGCTGCAGAGTGACTGCACTGTGGGGCAAGGGAGAGTACTCACCGAGAGGTACACAGCACGCACGCACACAGGGAGGCTTGCAGGACTGAAGCTAGAGTCGCAGAGACAGCAATCCCACCCTAACTCCCACCAGAGACTGCAAGGAGGACGGGGGCTGCCAGAGCTTTTTATGCCCTCTGTGGCTGCCAGACCTGCCCGCCGAGTCTGCAACCTGGGCATGCTATTGGTTGAACATGATCCCATCACATGGCTTGCCTCCATTTTGTGGCTGGTGGCGACATCCATTTTAAAGGGAAAAGAAAAATACATCGCAATGGGAGAAGACTAAAACAAACGTTTTAAGGACCCCAACCCCCCTGGTAGGTATTATAAGACAATATAAATAATTATCGCTGCAATTTTACGGATGTCCAGGGCGTTTTTTAACATTTAAAACAGCTCATTTCATTGCGCGTCGCCATTAACGGAAACGAAACGTAACAACCACAATTTTCGTGGTTCTGTTCGTTTCGCTGCATTTTCATCACAATTTCCGTTTGTCGTTTTGTTACGTAATGGAAACGACAAACGGTAACGGAAACGAAAAAATGTTCGTTCCGTGCCCATCTCTAGTATCATGACAACTGTTACTTCACACCCTTGTTTCATGACAATTACTGAATTTTCCTGGCTTCGTTGCCCGTTTGGTTTTTTTGGGGGGGCGGGCTTCCGTATTTCGATATTTTGAATCTTCGCAACTTTGCCTTTCATGCGTTAAGCGGCAAAACTCCCAGTTGCATGCCTTCTTCCCTCTCTGCGATGTATTGTTTACACCATTGGGATTGTACTGGAGAATGCAACTTTGCACTCCTGCCACACAATGCGTGTGTTGCGTGACAAGCGTTACTTCACAGGCACTTGTCTCGAAACAGGAACTGAGACAAGACAATTCCCGAGGCCAGGGAGAGGTATGTCTCATCACGCTCTGTTTCCAGTTCAGGGGGCGTGGTCGGGACGAACTCCCTCCGTCACGCAATGGACGTGGAGTAACCTTTTTTTGTACCAGTCCCAAGCGGGACAGTGAACCGCGATGAAATAGACTGGCAGGGCACTTTTTAAAGGTAGGCTACTGACCGGCTGCTAATGAAAAGTCTTGTGACCAACTGGGTGCTGTGTTTTACATAAGGTTTTGTGTTTAAATCATAGAGTCATGAAGTAGGGAGGGGTCCACAACCCCATCGAGTTCAACCCCCAGTATATCTGCCAGGTGGTTGTCTAAATTTCTCTTGAATGCCTCCAGTGTTGGCACACTCGCCACCTCTGGAGGTCACGGGTCCCACTGCCTTACTGCTCTAACAGATATTCAGCCAAAAGCTGTCTCCTGTCACTTCAGCCCATTGTTGCACGTCCTATACTCTAGCTGAGACCTGATCCTGCCCCCCCCCCGTCTGTAGGACAGCCTTTCAAGTACTGTATTTGTAAGGTGCTCTTCTGTCTCCCCTCAGCCTTTTTTCTCCAGGCTAAACATGTCCAGTTCTTTCCATCTTTGCTGATAAATCTTGATTTCCAGTCCCCTAATCCAACCTTGTTCCCCTCCGCTGAACTTGTTCCAATTTGTCAGCATTCTTCTTGATGTCCACGTACTAAACTGGGCTATTAATTCAATTCTGTTTTAATAACGGCTATTGTCTTGTGTTTTACCTCTTTTCATTTCATATTAAGTCCCATGTTAGGGAGAAACAGAAATAGCCAACACAGTAAATTCATCCATAATATCTTCACCAAAACACACATCCCATGGGTGGCCAACAAGCCTCTCCGAAGAAAGCAACCCAGAAGAAGGATGCCATCACCACCACATGCACATATATTTGTTATTTGCAAAGGGGAGCAAAGCCACCTCTTTCCTCCCTCCTGGGACTCACAGGGTTCTTTAAGGTGCTGAGGATGCTGCTGGGTAGGATATTCAGGTTTGGATTCCTGGTTGACATCCTGTGAGCCAGAAAGAGGCACTGCAAAAAGAACACAGGCAAGCAACATGTAGCAGATCTCTCGAAGAACAGACACTGAGGTACATGACTGCCTGACAGGGAAGTCCGCCATAGCCGAGTTCCTTTAAAAAAACACCCTTGTCTTGTAATGGAATCTCTTTTTGCACACGAGAGCTAGTGGTACTTTCTGAGGTACTCTAGAAACAAGCAGGAACTATGGGGAAGCCTATCATGTAAATTGCATCCAAGAGGAGATTCAACAAAAGTGCTTTGGGTCACTCCAGTGTTCTTAGACTGCATCTCCCCCCCCCCCCCAAAAAAAAACCCAATCAACACAGGTGGTGGCAAAGGCTTCTGGGAATTGCCGTCCAAAAACCACCTGAGTGACCTACAATGATGGGGAAACACTGCTCTAGAGCACTCCTGTGGTGCATGATGTGAGTCATTTATCACTGCTCAAAACTCGAGGTCCTCTCTATACGTTGGTTTCCAACACCTGCCATTCCTGGGGTAGCGGTGGGCTTACCACCATCATTTGTCGCCCAGCGCTTCTATACAACGTCAGTCTTAAAGAGGTCAATTGATATTAAGAACATAAGAAGAGCCCTGCTGGATCAGGCCAAAGGCCCATCTAGTCCAGCTTCCTGTATCTCACAGTGGCCCCACCAGATGCATCTGGGAGCGCATGAGACTAGATATCTGTCTCCTGACACCACTCCCCTGCATCTGGCCCTTGAAGTACCCTGGTTTCTCCATCAAGGTTTGTAACCTGTGATGGACTTTTCCTCCAGGAATCTGTCCAATCTCCTTTTGAAGGCATCCCGGCCAGATGCCATCACCAAATCCTGTGGCAGGGAGTTCCACAGACTAACAACGCGCTGGGTAAAAAAATATTTTCTTTTGTCTGTTCTTACTCTCCCGGCCCTCAATTTGAGTGTAGGTCCCCTAGTTCTGGTATTTTGTGAGAGGAAGAAGAACTTCCCTCTATCCACTTTACTCATGCCCTGCATTATTTTGTACGTCTCAATCATATCCCCCCTCAATCGCCTTTTTTCCAGACTAAAGAGGCCCAAATGTTTTAGCCTTTCCTCATAAGGGAGGTGCCCCAGCCCAGTAATCATTTTAGTCGCTCTCTTCTGCACCTTTTCCAGTTCCACTATGTCTTTCTTGAGATGCGGTGACCAGAATTGTACACAATACAGTGGCACCTTGTATGAAGGAATTAATTTGTTCCAAATGAAATTATGTTCAGCAAAATTTCCTTTATAGAAATGTCCCATAGGAATGCATTGAAAACGGAGTAATCCCATTTTTATGTTGTACAGATTCGCCCCATAGGCGATTCTGTTAAGCAAATTTCCCCTCTCTCCGGAATTTTTTTTTTATGTTGTACACATTTTATGCTGTACAAGCTGTTTTGTTATACGAGGGTCCGCTGTATTATTATGCCGTTTTGCTGTTGGGAGTCCAGGGATGTCAGGAGCTTCTTGTGGAGTCTCTAGACCAGTGGTGGTGAACTGTAAGCCGCTTTTGGGGTCCTTTTCCAAGGAGAAAGGTGGAGTAATAATAAATTAATAAATAAATTAATTAATCCTAAATAAATAAATAATAAATAAATAAATATCTCTTCCTTCCTAATCTATCTATCTATCTATGCACCTAATGCACCTACCTATTTATTTTAGAGTATTTTTACCCCTCTTTTCTCTTTGGAAAAGGACCCCCCCACCCACCCACCAAGCCCCTTCTCCTTTGGGGATCTCCCCCCCCTGCGGCCTTCTCAGGATGCCATGCACCACCCCCCCCATACACAGACACGCCTCTGCGGGGCGGGGGGGGGGAGGATGGGATATGTAGTCCACCACCACCACCACCACCACCACCCTGCTTGGAGGGCGCCTTGGCGCCCCCCCCCCTCCAAAAAAAGCCCCGCCCCGCGGTCACCCGGCGACCCGGGCGGTAGCCTACCCCTGCAGGGGGAGGCTCGACCGCCGCCCTCCCCTCCGTCCGTTCTCCGCGCGCGCGCCCCCCCTCCCTCCAATCCGTTCCCCAGTCTCCTAGCAACCCAGGGGAGCGTCGGAGGCTCCGGTTGCCACGGCGACCGGCGGGGCCTACGGAAGCCGAGCGGGGCCGCAGGAGGAGGAGGAGGAAGAAGGAAAGCTTCGCCTCTCTGGGCGCGCCCGGCCTCCAGGGACCGCCCACCAAGGACGTAACCTGGAGAGAAGCGTAAAAGGCCCTGCAAGCTGCGCATGCGCTTTCCCATGTTGGAGGCTTTCCAGGGCGGGGGTTCCGCCCTTAGGGCCGCGCAGCCCGGTTTAGAAAGGGGTGCTCGCTATAGCTGCCTCGATGCCCTAAGCACTTCTGATCTCGCCTGATTTTGGAAGCTAAGCAGGGTCAGCCCGGGTTAGTCCTTGGATGGGAGACCACCAGGGAATGCCAAGTGCTGTAGGCACCTGGAGCAGGAACTGGCAAACCACTCCAGTACTCCTGCCAAGAAAACTCCATGGACATGGAGTCACGTAGAGTTGGTCACAGCTGTAACGACACAACACACACACAGCTCGCTCTGGAGAAGTTGCGGAAGAGAGCGACTAAAAGGATTCCTGGGCTGGCGGGCACCTCCCTGATGAGGAAAGGCTAAAACATTTGGGGCTCTTTAGTCTGGAAAAAAGGTGCCTGAGGGGGGATATGATTGAGACATACAAAATAATGCAGGGCATGAATAAAGTGGATAGAGGGATGCTCTTCTCCCTCTCACAAAATACCAGATCTAGGGGACATCCACTCAAATTGAGTGCTGGGAGAGTGAGAACAGACCAAATAAAATACTTCTTTACCCAGCATGTTGTTAGTCTGTGGAACTCCCTGCCACAGGAGGTGGTGATGGCATCTGGCCTGGATGCCTTCAAAAGGGGATTGGACAGATTCCTGGAGGAAAAGTCCATCACATGTTACAAACCACAATGGAGATGTGTAATCTCCAGGCTTAAAACCAGGGTACTTCAAGGGCCAGATGCAGGGGAGACAGATATCTAGTTTCATGCGCTCCCAGAGGCATTTGGTGGGGCCACTGTGAGATACAGGAAGCTGGACTAGATGGGCCTTTGGTCCAGCAGGGCTCTTCTTAGGTTCTCATGTTCTTACAATGACAATAAATTCCATTCCAGTCCATTCCATTCCATTCTCCTGAGGCTGGTGCCGGGTGACCCTGGCAGCAAGGAGAGCCAAGGGTCAAGTGTTCAAGATGTCTGTTCACTCCCAAAATTCTGGGAAGCACTAACCCAGTGGTTCTCAGCTGGTGGGTCCCCAGATGTTCCTGGACTGCTGGTGGCCTGATCCAGCATGGCTCTTCTTATGTTCTTATGTTCAAGTTGCACTGTCCCAGGGCACTCCCCCAAACACACACACACACACAGAAGAAGGTTAAATGCCTATACTGCAGCTAAAACTGTGCTCACGACCTGGGGTTCAATCCCAGGTAGCAGGTTCATGGTTGACTCAGCCTTCCATCCATCTGAGGTAGGTAAAATGAGTACTCAGCTTGCTTGGGGGGGGGGGACACAATGTGTAGCCTATATACTGTAATTAAACTAAAACCGCCCAGTCTACTTGAAGTGGTAGGGGCAAAGATTGAATCTCACGGTATGAACCGACTCGGGTGTTAAGGTCATCAGGAGAGGCCTTACTCTCCATCCTGCCACCCTCACAGGTATGTCTCGTTGGAACCCATGAAAGGGCCTTCTCAACTGCTGTGCCCAGACTCTGGAACTCCCTCCCACTAGAGGCCAGGACTGCCTCACCTCTGTTGTCCTTCCAGAAACAAGTAAAGACCTTTCTCTTCTGGCAAGCTTTCCCTGAATGATGGTCTACCATGTGTATTTTATATGAATCTGTGGGTTCACAAAGACTTCGTGTTTATGACTACTTATAACTGATGTTGTCTATTGATGCTGTAAGATGTCCCTCAATTTCTTGTTCTCAAATACTTGAACAAGTCTTAATTGTACTGTACTGTATGTATATTATACAGTATACTGGACTGTATATTATCCCTCATTACTGTACGCCACCTTGGGTCCTTTTCCAAGAAGAAAGGCGGGGTATAAATACTCATATATATATCAGTACCTGGAAAACCCTGAAAAGGATTGTTGCAAATCAGAACTGATTTGATGGCACATGATTATTATTCAGTGTGTCAGTAGAACATCCGTGGAGCAGAGTGGCTTATGTCTAATTCTGAATGTTACAGGGCTGGCAAGTCTACAGATGGAAAAGGCAACCGATGGCAAAACGGAGACCGAAGAAAACCTTCCAGGCTGATCGGCCCAAGTGGAGTTTCCGAATGTTCAGCAGAAGGTGAGTTTGGATTCTCCTCCGCCGCCCAATTCCCACGCTTCCTCCAGGTTGCCTTTGGATCCAGCGTTGACATCTGGAGCTGCCTTTAGGCTCCGTTCTGGTAGCAGGTCTCGCTGCCTCCCTGCTCCTGGTTGCCATCCTTGCTCGAGGCCAGTCTGGCCACCAGCTCTGTGAGCAGCTCCTGGAGCACGGAGGCTCGCTTCCGGCTGACTTCTAGCACGCCGTGGTGGTCAGTGCTCTCCTTTGCATCGTAGTCCTTGGCCACCTTGTTGGTGATCAGCGAGAGGCCAAAGACCTGTAATCCGCAGTGCCTGGCCACCACCACCTCTGCCGCGGTGCTCATGCCTACAAGGAGACCGCGGGATTTTAGAACCTCAGGAGCTAAATGTGGACCCACAAGCAGCTTTATTCTGCACGAATTTGCTGGTCCCTTGTTTTCCCACACCTGTGCCATGGTACCTATTGCTCAAATCTCTGACTGTAGTTCGGTAAATCACCTTTTAATTTGTCCCAGAGTTTAGATGTTTTCCAGTCTTATGCCTAAGAATGGAAAACCTCTCTAAACTAAGCATCCAAACCTACTCCAAATTCAAGTTATAAGTCCTTGGAGGGTTTTTTTTTAGCGTCACATGTGAAGAGGAAGAAATTCAAAATTAT
Source organism: Phrynocephalus guinanensis (assembly GCA_037367245.1). Taxonomy (NCBI): domain Eukaryota; kingdom Metazoa; phylum Chordata; class Lepidosauria; order Squamata; family Agamidae; genus Phrynocephalus; species Phrynocephalus guinanensis. The sequence continues at coordinate 129,513,083 of CM074737.1, forward strand.
TCTCCATTCCTGACAAGAAAGGTAGGCATTTTGTGGCAATTTTAATGAGAGAAGAGAATGAATTTTTAAATTTATATATTTATTTTTGCTGAACTTATTTTAGATTGCACAAGTGACGTAAATTGTATTAAGTGACATTGGGTCCCCTATTGAGGCTTGGGCTTGTGAGGATCAGGGAGTCACATGAGAGTGTTTGCATCTTTTCCTAAGCTATCACCCTCTCATTCTGGGTTTGGCTGTCTCCGTTCTTCACTTCTGAAGGGACAAGGACACTCACTTGCACAGACACTGTTTGTGCAAATTATGGAGAAGCCACAGTTCTGAGAATTGTTCTTGTATTCACTAAATGCCTACAATATTGAATTTTTCAGAAGCAGCAAATATCTGTCTGTCTGTCTGTAAGCTGCCTTGGGTCCTTTGCCAAGGAGAAAGGCGAGGTAAAAATACTCTAAATGAAAATAATAGATAGATAGATAGAATCCCTTCCCCCCAAAACTGGTGTGCTGCCATTAATTGAAGAGGCCACGTTTTTTAAAGTTGTGGGAAAGAGGAAGCTTTTCCTATGCAGGACAACAGGTGTTAGACATTGTATTGTGATGGAAGGATTAAGAAGTTTCAACGTAATCAGGGGTAGCAACAGATCCTAATTATGTAGTTGATGGGTGTCCTTAGTTGTTCTATTGTGTGCACACTAGAACCATCAACTACATATTAGGATCCAGCTGCTACCCTACTCCCTCCATCACAATACAATGACTAACACCTGTTGTCCTGCATAGGACAAGTTTCCTCTTTCCCACAACTTTAAAACCCCACAATCTCACTCACTCTATACCCCAGAGCACAGAGAGAACTCCCAGTTCCCTGAGCTCCTGGCCCGCTGAAGATGCCGGACACAGAGTCTGGTGAAACGTCAGGAAGAAGAACTTCCAGAACACGTGGCCAAACAGCCCGAAAAACTCACAACAGCTATCAAACTGTAGGGTGTTTTTATTAACTCCCAATGGATTAATTTTCATTAATGATTAAACTTCTGGAGGTTATTGTCAAGGAGGATCTCCCCCCCCCCCAAGATCTGCTTTCTTACCTACAGCATCTGCCCCCAGTAAGTGCAGCAGTCGGGCCTCTGCAACTGATTCAAAATTGGGTCCTCCGACCATGCAGTAGACGCCCTCTTTGACAAATGAAGCGTAGCCCAGATGTGTGGCTATCTGCATGGCCAACGAACGAATCTCCCTGTCATAAGCATCCACAAGAGCAGGGAAGCGAGGCCCGAGCCTGAAAAATAAAATAAAATGCTCTAAGCCACAGGTCATAAGAACATAAGAACATGACAGTGACGCATGCACTGGTAACATCCCGTATTGATTACTGCAATGCACTTTACATGGGGCTGCCTTTGAAGACGGTTCGGCGATGGCAACTGGTTCAGAATCGTGCTGCGCGGCTGGTAAGTGGTGGGGCCGCCAGGGATCACATCACACCGATTCTGTATAACCTTCATGGGTTACCAGTTGCTGCTCGAGCCCAATTCAAAGTGCTTGTTTGGACAAATAAAGCCCTAAATGGCTTAGGACCTATATATCTGAAGGACCGCCTCCTTCCATACGAACCTACCCGGCAATTAAGATCGAGCCAGGAGGCCCTCTTCAAAGAGCCATCCCTCAAGGAGGAGAGAGGGATGGCTTGTAGGAACAGGGCCTTCTCGGCAGCTGCCCCCAAGCTATGGAATGCCCTCCCAAGTGAGATCCACCTGGTGCCAACATTGATGACATTTCGGCGCCAGGTAAAAACCTTTCTGTTCCAGAAGTTTTTTAATTGATACAACATAGACTGTGGGTCCTCTGATGGCAATTTTAGTGTAATGATTTTAGTGTAAGGTTTTTATTATTGTTTTTATTATTTATTGATATTTGATGTTTTAACTGTTTTAATTCTTAATTGTAAGCCGCACAGAGACTTTTGGGTAGTGGGCGGCATATAAGTTTTAAAAATAAATAAATAAATAAATAAATAAATAAATAAATAAATAAATAAATAAAATAAATAAATAAGAAGAGCCATGCTGGATCAGGCCAAATGCCCATCTGGTCCAGATTCCTGTATCTCACAGTGGCCCCACCAAATGTGTCCGGGAGCACATGAGACTAGATCTCTGTATCCTGGTCCCACTCCCCTACATCTGGCCCTTGAAGTACCCTGGTTTTCTAAGCCTGGAGATGACACATCTCCATCATGGTTTGTAACCTGGGATGGACTTTTCCTCCAGGAATCTGTCCAATCCCCTTTTGAAGGCATCCAAGCCAGATGCCATCACCACATCTTGTGGCAGGGAGTTCCACAGACTAACAACACACTGGGTAAAAAATATTTTCTTTTGTCTCTTCTCACTCTCCCAACCCTCAGTTTGAATGGATGTCCCCTAGTTCTGGTATTTTGTGAGACGGAGAAGAGTGCCTCCATTCTGGTAGATCAGGGCTGTTCAACTTTGAACAGGCCAAGGTCTACTTTTTCCGGCCCAAAGTGCCTGAGGGCTACTACACTAAAACCTCTACTTACGAATTTCATCTGTTCCGAGCACGTGCTCATAACTAAAAACCTTTGTAAGTAGAGCAGTGGTTTTCCATAGGAATGCATTGAAAACCAATTAATCTGTTCTGGAGGGAACAGATTTCAATGCGCCATGGCCCTTGAACTGTCCCGCTCGGCTGAGACAGTGGGCTGGCAGACCCAGAACTTTGCTGGGGCAGTGGTGGTCCTTGGGGTGGGAAAGGGAGAGGTGGAGAACTTACCCCCTCACTTTTCTTATTGATGGCTGGTGGGCTACTTTTGAACTCTTCACAGGCTACCAGTAGCCCATGGTCTACCTGGTGGGCAGGCCTGTGCTAGATTTTACCCCTTCTTTGAAATAGATGGCCATTCCCCCTCCAACCTGCCCCTCTCTATCCTTTCTATAGTGTTTATAGCCTGGGATTGCGGTATCCCACTGGTTCTCCACATTCCACCAGGTTTCTGTTATGGCTATTATATCAATGTTATCCCTAGCTGCCAAACGTTCAGCCTTTTGCCTCAGACCTCTCAGTGACCACTCTGCCACGGAGCTTAGTTCACTCTCCATGGCAGAAACAGGCCACTCTCCAAAACATCCAGTTATGTGCTTACAAACATCCTATTGTTATAAACAGGCATTCTATTGTTATATTAATAATTTATCGGCCTGCGTCCTCTTTTGGGGCTCTGCCAGGGCAACGGAACGTCATCATTGGCAGCAGCTGATTACTGTTTGTGGAAGAGTCTTTTTTAAAATTTGCGCACCGTAACAGAACATCACACCTCCCTGCCCCAAAAGGGAGAATGAGACTCCTCCATCACTGGCTGCGTAACCCGGCTAGATTATCGTAACACACTGTATGCGAGGTTTCTCCTGGAAAGTGTTTGGACCCTAACCCTATTAAAATGGTCTCTCTTAGCCCTCTAAATCCATACTTTCTCTCCACTATCTTTGAAAAGAGGTCGGACGCTGCTTGCAGCCACCTCCTTGCCAGGTGGAACCTGCACGTTCTTCTGCATTGCAGAAATGGTGTCCTTAGGCCAGCCACCAAGGGAATTAATTCCAAAGAGACATGTTCCGGATGGCACCAGACGAGAGTTAAAAGCAGCAGCTCCTTCACCGCTTTGCCAGTACAGCGGTGCCTGCAAACATCTCATCAGAGCACGGTGTGGCCATCTGGAAGGAGGGAGAGAAAGGAGTACCCCCGGGAGGGCAAAGGTTCGAATTCCCAGACATTTCCCCCCCCCCCCGCCACCCCACACAGGGTGGCAAGCAGCTCCTCCTGTTTAAAAGGATTGCACAGCAGGACTGAGAAAATCCCCCCCCCCGGTGCCTGGAACCCTGGAGGGGTGCTCAGCCAGATGGATCAACAGCTGGCGGAGGATCAGAGTGTAAAATGCCACTTGGGTGAAATACAACTCCCAGAATGCCCCAGGCAAGTTTCATGATCATCATCTAATTCTGGAAGCCGTCAAACCCCCCCCCCAAAAAAAAACCCGACATTGCTGAGCTGTTAATTAGCAGAGACTGTTCTGTTCTCTGGGAACAAATCAGGGAGGAGGCGCCTCGGCCAAGAGTCTAAAAATAGGCTCACGTACCGTTCCTCGTTGGGTCCCAGGAAAGGGTTCTGACCCGTCAACCCCAGCAGGTTGATGTGGTCCCGGATAATCATGAGGTCACCGATGCTGTACGGCCAAGAGTCTAAAAATAGGCTCACTTACCGTTCCTCGTTGGGTCCCAGCAAAGGGTTCTGACCCGTCAACCCCAGCAGGTTGATGTGGTCCCGGATAATCATGAGGTCACCGATGCTGTACGGCCAAGAGTCTAAAAATAGGCTCACTTACCGTTCCTCGTTGGGTCCCAGCAAAGGGTTCTGACCCGTCAACCCCAGCAGGTTGATGTGGTCCCGGATAATCATGAGGTCACCGATGCTGTACGGCCAAGAGTCTAAAAATAGGCTCACTTACCGTTCCTCGTTGGGTCCCAGCAAAGGGTTCTGACCCGTCAACCCCAGCAGGTTGATGTGGTCCCGGATAATCATGAGGTCACCGATGCGGTAGGAATCGTCCAGGGCACCGGCGGCGTTGGTGACCACCAGCGTCTTGACGCCCAAGAGTTTGAAGACACGGATGGGGAAAGTGACCTGGCCGAGGAAGCAGGGAAACCGGGAACATAAATAATGGGGGACGAGGTGGTGCTGCCGTCAGGTCTGTTGCGAGACAACGGACAGAGCTTGGGAAAGGATCTTTCTTTCAAAATGTGTGCTTTAGTTACAGATTTACTGCAGCCTCAACATCCGGCCAGGTTTAATTGTTGATTTTTCAGTTTCTCTTTCAGTTCCATGCTCTTTTTTTTTTTTTTTGGCCCTGGCCTGATTCAGGCTGTCATGAGCCCGGAAAGCTCATCTTTTAGTATATTTTGAAGAGCCCAGGAAAGGGTCGCTTGCTTAGGGTTTTGCACCAGGAAACCAACCACTGTGTTAAATTCCCCCCTCTCTGTTTTCTTAAACTCCCAGAATCCCCAGCCAGTGCCATTTGTTGAGGACTGCGGGGATCAGTGCCTAAAAAGTAACTTTCCCCAAACGGTGGCAATCTTACACAGGTAAACAATCCCTTCCTGTGGCAATCACGGGCCTTGAATGTCGTGCCCAGCCCAGCGCACAATCCGAGCCATGCCATCTAAAAAGAGACTTCAGTTTTCTGCAGCTGGGCCGCCCTCCAGAGGAAATGGTCAGCAAATCAAGTGGCCACTGGCCCTACTGTCAGGATAGTGGGAGTCATAGGGCGTCCCATGGCAGAAGACTGTTTTATGCGGTCCTGCACTCTGGCATCTTGAGCTTTGGAGGTGATCAGAACTGCATGCAATGAAGGCAGCTTAGTTCTGTGCGCCTCGATTTAAAAAGGACGTTGACAACCTCGAGCGGATCCAGAGGAGGGCGACCAGGATGGTTGAGGGTCTGGAGGAAATGTCTTATGAGGAACGGCTTAGGGAGCTGGGAATGTTTAGCCTTTCAAAAAGAAGGCTGAGGGGGGGATACGATAGCTATGTTTAAATATTTGAAATGATGTCATATTGAAGAGGGAACAGGTTTGTTTTCCATGGCTTCAGAGACTAGGACTTGGGGCAAGGGTCTCAAACTACAGGAAAAGAGATCCCATTTAAACATTAGGAAGAACTTCATGACAGTTAGAGCTGTTCGGCAGTGGAATAATATGCTGCCACAAAGGGTGGTGGAGTCTCCTTCCTTGGAGGTTTTTAAGCAGAGGCTGGATGGCCATCTGTCGGGAGTCCTGAGATGGGGGTTCCTGCATGGCAGGGGGGTTGGACTGGATGGCCCCAGAGGTCTCTTCCAACTCTAGGATTCTGTGATTCTGCACCAGCAAACCTACCTACCTTCCAAAGGGGGTACCCTTCGTACATGTGGAAGCGCCCCTTCATGCAAGCGCATGGCTTGCCCTGCAGGAGCCCAAAGATGAGACACCCCTCATGGCCGGCCACTGGAGAAAGAGAGAAGAGAGGGCATGAAGGCTCTGCGTGGGTGAGGAGCAGAGGCAGCTTCCTCTGGCTGAGGAGCCCTCCACCATTCCTAAGCCTGACAGGTGTGAAATCAGATACTTGGCTTCCTGAAAACTTGTAAAAGCTGAGAAAGAGAGAAAAATAATCGCTAGGGTTTTGCTTTTCTGATCCCAACGTGATGCAATCATGGATTCGGGCTCATTACCTGGGTTCAGATCTCTACTGGGGAAGAAAGAAGCAATAAAACCACTCCCCAAATATCTCGTTTATCCTGAAAGCTATAAGTTGGTTCAGACTTCACAGCGCCTTACACACGTTTACTTTTTTTTCAAATGGGGAAACTTCCCCTTTTCCTCTAACAGGTGAGAAGATGAGAAGCAGGAATGAGAAATGCTGGTCTACAGGACGATGACTTCCAGGATCCCGGTGGATCCTATGGCTTGGCAGCCCCCCCCCCAACATTTCCCATCTCTGGGAATGCTGTACAGATGTTGCTCAGGGGTGTGGGATAAAGCAGGCCCAGAGCAGACTCTGTATATGTATTGGGCTAGAGCTTCTCTCTACAGACGTGGCGGTTCAGCAGGCTAGAGCACTAAAAACTGGCGGCTACAAAGTCAGCAGCTCAGCGGTTCGAATCCCGGGTGCCACGCAGTGCAATAAGCTCCCGCTGTTAACCCCAGCTCCTGGCAACCTAGCAGTTTGAAAGCATGTAAATGGAAGTAGATACAGTGGTACCTTGTATAAAGGAATTAATTCATTCCAAATGAAACTGTGTTAAGCAAATTTTCCTTTATACAAATTTCCCATCGGAATGCATTGAAAATAGAGTAATTCCTAATCGCGACCATTTTTATATTGTACGGATTCGCCTCATAGACGATTCTCTGAAGCAGTTTTCCCCTATCTCCGGAATTTTTATGTTCCACAGATTTTATGTTACACAAAGTTTGTTATACGAGGGTCCACTGTAAATCGGTACCGCCATAAAAAAAAGCGGGAGGGTAAAACTTGCAGCCATGCCGGCCACATGGCCATGGACTTGCACAACGTTGGCTCTTCAGCTTGAATATGGAGATGAGCACAGCCCCAACGGTCGGATACGACTAGCACACGTGTGCAGGGGGAACCTTTACCGTAGAGCAGTGATGGTGAACCTTTTAGAGACTGAGTGCTCAAACTGCAATTCAAAACCCACTAATTTTTCCGCAAAGTGCCAATGCTGCAATTTAACCTGAATATAGGTGGCTGTGAAGGGGCGATGTCGGGTGCCCACAAAAAGGGCTCCGAGTGCTGCCTTTGGCACCCGTGCCATAGGTTCGCCAACGCTGCCTTAGAGCTTCTCTCAGTCCCACCATCTTCACAGGCACAACAAGGGAGGGCTGTCTCAGCAAGCGCTCCCAGGCTATGGAACTCCCTTCCACAGGAATACTGTATGGGGTTGGCCTTCCAAAAGCAAGCAAAGAGCTTTGTTTTTCAGGTGAGCTGTTGGCAATTGCATGGGTAGCAAAGCAAGAGGGAATGATGTTTGATGGCCTATTTCTTAAAAACAAGAAGACTATTGTTTTCCACTAGTATCTTAGTATTATTTGTTAATGATTCCGGTGTCCCACCACTCTTCCTTCACTTTGCTGTAACTCGGAGGTTCACTCCCCAACCCCACCTCAAAACACAATGTCTTCTGTTGTTTCTTCAGGCTTTTCAATTCATGTGCAAATTATATTGCATTTTCACAAGCCTTGGACAGAGACAATGGGGTTGCTATGACAGCCTTGTGTTGGTGCACCTGGTGTGTTCCTGGTTCCATTGTCTTCATTAACTACTCTCCCCCCTGATGATGTGTGTTAATGTCAAACCTCCATTTTGCTTTGCACACCTTCCAGTTTCCACACGAACCCCCCACCCCCAATTATTGGAGGACGGGGTGTGCAAGGCATCTGGAAAGAGCCCATGCCTTCACTTCCACCACCAAATAGAGCTAGTTTTAAATGCAAAGGTAGATTCAGGAGAAGTTCAAGGTTCTGAAATTTGCGCAGCAAGGGAGATACAAAAAGAAAAGAAAAGGATTTTTTTGCATCATGTGTCAGAATGCTGTTGAGAACTGACAATTAACCCAGACCATGCTCAGATCTGATCTCGCTTTCTCTGTTTCCCCCCCCCCCCCCGCTTTGTGCACAGTGTCGGCTGGCAAGCGAGCAAGCCAAGGTGAGGCCAGCCGCAGGGAGAGGGGCACCACCAGGAGCTGCCATGCCGTCATAGGCAGGAACTGGACCATACCTGTGCTGCGTGGAAAGTTGGGGATTTCTGCGTACTTGAAAGACTCCTGATTCTTCAAGCTGTCGGCCAGCGGACCCAATCCGGAGCCACAGATGATGGCAATTTTAGGGCGAAGGCTGGTGCGGGCTAGCAGCCAGTCGGCTGTTTCTCTGCAGTGTTCAAAGCTGGAAAGACAGAATCAAAGCACAGTGGCCTGCAGGTTTAAACAAAATCAGGGTTGGGCTGGACCTAGCCCCAAATCTGTTTTCAGCATCCAAGTTTACTACAAGAGATGGGTTGAGAAATGTATGAATTTCTTGGCATTCCCTAGAGAGAGTGTCAGCAGGAATGGAGCGCCAGAGACCTGTTGATACTTTATGAGAAGATCGAATATCTTATTTTTGTTGTAGAACTATGTTGTTGATGCTTTGTTATAGGACTGTAATCGAGTACTTGAAGAATGATGGCCATTGGCTCATAAACTTGTATTTGATAGCCGGCGCATCAAGTAGCAGCATGTTTGTTGGGGAGTGAGCTGTCCCAAAGCCAACGCCATGGGTGTACGGCTGCCATACCTGCTCATATTGTTGTCCTCTTGTCTTGTATCCTGAACCTAGTACGGTGTTAATAATAATAATAACAATATAATAATAATAACCTTTGTTGTCATTGTACAACCAGTGTATAGTGAAATTGGCTGAGCCTCCCTCCCCCCCCCAATACCATCCCACTAAAAAGCCATTCAATCTGATTTCACTCTGTGTGCTTGCTGCACAACTTGCCAGCCCCACGAGTCTATCCCGAGTTATCACGTCTCGTTTAACAGTCAAACAGCCCAAGGATAAAAACTGTTTTTTAGCCTGTTGGTACGGCTTGCTATACTTCTGTTATCTCCTACCCGAGGGTAGGAGGGTAAAGAAGTGCTGACCGGGGTGTGAGTCATCCCTGATGGTTTTCCTTGCTCTCCTAAGACAGCGGTCCCTGGCGATGCCATCCAGTGGACTCAGGGGGCAGCCCATGATGTTTTGTGCTGTGTTCACTACCCTCTGTAAAGTCTTTCTGTCCGCAGCTGTCAAACCAGCATACCAGACTGTAATGCACAGTGTCGTATAAAGGAATGAATTTGTTCCAAATGAAATTATGTTAATAAAATTTTCCTTTCTACAAATTTCCCATAGGAATGCATTGAAAACAGAGTAATCTAATTGTGACCATTTTTATGTTGTACCGATTCGCCCCATAGACAATTCTGTTAAGCAAATTTTCCCTATCGCCGGAATTTTTTTATGTTGTACAGATTTTATGTTATACAAACCGTTTGTTATACGAGAGTCTACCGTATTTGACAATAGAAAACATCCAACAGGACGGGACAGAGACAGCAGTGGCTAGAATTTTACATGACAAGACAAAGGGTTTGTGCAAAGGCTCTTCTGGAATTCAAACACACTTGATCCTTTGTGGCCTTCCAGTGAGATGGTGATAGGTTAGAACACCAGTTTCTGGGGCAGGCAGTGAACAACGTGTAGCAGCTAGGAGTGGGAAAGCTGTTTTTTACACATGGTCATAACCAACACATACACAGCCAAAGGCAAAGTTTCCAAAAACACTTGCCCTTCTTTGTCTGGTATCCGGTTGTAAACAATGGGGAACACAGTGTAGTATCAGAGCCCCAATCTGATTCCGCCTCAGTGATCCAGCTCTCCTTATAAAACGTTTCTTTGCTTGTTTATGGTTAATTGCATATTTGCCTTACATTTATTTGCTCCAGGGAGCTCAAGGAAGTGGATGTGGCTTCTGCTTCTCCCTATATCATTCTCACAAGAACTTGGTGAAAGAGGTGAGTCACCCGGCAAATGCGGTAACCAATGGGGATTCGAACCCACACCCCTTGTGTCCTGGGGAGAAAGACTCCGGTTCTTGCACCACACTGGTATTATATTTGTTGTTGCTTTTTACAATCCGGCATGCTGCCTGGAGAAAATGTGGCTGGGAGGGTCCTTTCTGGGCTCGGATGACTGCTAGTCTGTCCAGCGCTAAACCCCTTGCCTCTTGAGTCAAAGAAAGCCCTCCCGTTCTGCTCTCTGTCTCTTTCTCTCTGCTTAATCTGTCCAGGTCTATTACCGAATAGGCCTTTTCCAACTCAGTTATTCTGTGATCCTATAAAAGCAGTCATGTTTATCAGTTTGTTCTTCAGTTTGGAGCTATAATAAAGAAAATTGATTTTATTTTTTCCTCTTATTAATGTCTCAGAGTGAGTTATTGAGTCTGTAAGTGCCAGCTGATGAGGGAAAGGGGTGGACTAATCTGGAGAACCTGAAGCTATTCTGCTCTGTGAATTCATTCATCTGTGCGGTCAAAGGAATATAACAGAAATTCAAAGCTCTGCAACAATATTATTGCGAAGAAAGATGCCTTGCACTAACATGGAGAGGGGCATGGTTCCTCTGTGAATGCTCACGTGCCCTTCCGACTTTGTAAGCTAGAAAAATGCACTCTGACCTGCTATACAGCACACTGCCAGAAAATACTGTATGTTTTGCTTAAATTGCACCTTGTGAAATGGGCCTGGGGGGATTTGAAAAATAACATAACTTGGATTAATGCATAGCAAGCACCACATTTTACAGGAGAAGTAACTGACCGAGGCTTGAATCAGTACAGTTGCGAGGTGGAAGGTAATACAGTAGTAGTATTCACAGTGGACACAGCTATGTTTCAACTGCCATATTGCAAATAATACTGAGGCTTTTAAACATTTTACCAGTAATCTGTGCAATAAAGGAAAATATTGATATTTTTTGGGCTTTAAGCCAGCCAGCCAGGAAATTCTGGGACATCTGCAGGAGGCCCCCACTGTGTCAGCATCTCCCCTTGTTTTCAAGTCCTTAAACAATGAAGTCATTGATGTCTTTGCTAATAAATAAATAAATAAATAAATAAATAAATAAATAAATAAATAAATAAATAAAGTGGTGGGTGGGGGCGGGGAGGCAGACTGAAAGAAGCAAGAAACAGCTTGGTAGAAACCCTTGGGCAAAAAAAAAGTTCTTGTTGCTATATAAATTTAGGTGGAAGCACAGCATGAAGTCTCAGGAGAAAACATTTACATCCAAGGCATATTGTATGTGTCAGCTCTGAACTCTCTGACTGAGAGGTGACACTCTTCAAGAAACAGGCTGCAGTCGAAGGACATGTGTCTGCCAAACAAAGCAAGCTCGTTTTCAAGGCCCCACAAAATTCTTCTTTGCTTTGCTATAGAAGAGGACTGCACGGTTATTCCTGCCCCCACCCCCACCCCCACCCCGTGCATCCATTTTTGCAACAGTGAAAATGAGCCCCTTTCTGCTTACCTGAAGTGCTCACTTGGCTGCATCCTGGGTGGAAGAGGAGGATGGAGCGAATGGAGGAGCCAGGGACCTTTCGTGCCGGTCGCTCTGCCTTCTGACTACAGCAGCCTCTCAACTGTCTCTGCATATTATGCAAGCCAGCCTTTTTATACAGAAAGAGGGTTTCTGTGCCCCCACTCCACCCTCCCACCACTCCTCAGAGGAGGGCATGCCATGGATGAGTCCGGCGCTGATGCTTCAGGAGCCAAAACATCACGGCTGGAACAAAAAGAACCAGGAAGGCGAGACCCTTTGCTTGTGGGTCTTCCTGCTCGTCCAGCAAAATCTCCCCACGCTCAGCCTCCTGCCTGGCACACAGCCAAGCTGTCCCGTGGGTCCCAGAAGAGAGAACGGTCCTGTGATCAACCCATGATTAACTGGCTTCCCGTGTGTTTCGGGTGCCAAGAAGGAATTTGTGACATGCCATGATTTCACAATAATCCTAATCCTCTGCCAGGGTTAAGTGGATGGGAACTGTAGTCCAAAAGCTAAAACCCAAGGCACCAGCTTGCGGGAAGCGGATGTAAATAACCAGGATAACAGCAGCAACGGTGCCAGCTTCAAGTGTTAACAGGATTCCTGGGCAGTTTGTGTGAGAGAAAGTAGCCAGCGCCTGATGGAATTGGCAGTCAGGATCCCATTGGTGTTTATGGGCCCTTTTCCCACAACCCATGGTGCTGTCCAGATGTGCCCTGCCATCTCGTCAATTAGCAAACTGTTGCCCTGTGCCACCGAGTCGGAACTGGCTTATAGCAACCCTAATAGGGCTTTCAAGATATATGGGATATTTAAGGAGTGCCTGTGAAGATTCTCAGTCATCCAGGTGAGGTGATCTGGAAGTTTCTCAGACTGATGAGGCTGCTTGGATGAGTAGCGAAATGTTTCGATCCCAGAAGGAAAGAAGTCCAGTTGCCAGGACTCTCTGCTTCCAGATGTAGGGACTAGTTTTGCCAGTTCTGCTCCCCCCCCCTCCGGTGAAATTCCACGGACGAGTGGGGATTCGAACCCTGTTCTCCAGAGTCTGTCACTCTACACCACTACACCACACTGAGTATCCTTGCAACAATTAAGCCACAGCAAATCACACAGATCTTGGGTGAACACTCTTTGGATTCCTCCTAATATTTAAAAGCATAAGACAAAATGTAATCATTTGGCAGATGGATACCTTTTAGACCACGATGGATGGATTCAGGAAAAACTGGAATCATCCGTTAGATCCTGGGAAAACTACTCTATGGACTACAGCTCCCCATATCCCCCTCAACGCACCGTGCCTCTGAGCATGTACTAAATGCCACCTTCTCCTTTGCGATCAAGCAAACACTGCTGTGTGCCACCCATCTGCAAAGCCACTTTTGTCCAAGGGAGTGGCTTCCAGGCAGATTCAAACCTCAGCGTGTCTCATTTCCGAAAGGCACAGCCTGGACTCTCCACTTGCCTGCTGCCGGGGTGCCATGCGTGCCTCTAGCTTCAGCAACAGCCATCAGGAGATAGTCATGTGGACCCTAAGAAGCTGCTTGTGATTCCACTTTCCTGCGCTGGAGAAGCTTTCTCTGAATGCTTTCACGTGGGCGTGAGAGATCAGAGGAGGGCCCCATAATGGAGCAGCAGTAGCAGCAGCAGGACTCGCAACTAGCTTTCTTCAGACTGACTAAGCTCTTTGAATGAGCAGTGGAACGTTTCATTCTCTCAAGAAAAGAAGGTCCAGTTGCCACGACTCACCTTCTAGATCAGGGGTCCTCAACCTAAGGCCCGGGGGCCAGATGTGGCCCCTCAGGGTCCTGAATCCAGCCCCCGGGACCAATTGCAGCCCCCCCCCCGCTTCGCAAGCAAGCCAGCCTCCACAGCTGCTTCTATTGCTGAGGCAGTTCCCAGCCCTTGCTCGTTCCCTCCCTCACTTGTGGTGCATCAAGTCAGGCCCGGCCGGGCTGGGCCAAGAGAGAAGGCAGCTTTCCCTTCCGGGCGCAGCAAGGGCATGATAGCCAGGGCGTGTGCATCTGTGCAGTGGTGCAGCCTTGCTGCGGCTGCTGCTCCTCATCCTGAGTGGCCGCCTAGAAGGTGATGAGGGGGCCTGAACTTGCCTGGGTTGCCACCTCCTTCCCAATGCAATGAGGAAGGAAGGAAGGAAGGAAGGAAGGAAGGAAGGAAGGAAGGAAGGAAGGAAGGAAGGAAGGAGAGCTGCTCCAGCCGCTGCCACTGGAGGAGGAGGAGGAGGAGGAGGAGGCGCAGCTGAGGGATCCCAGCAGTGGAACAACCCGGAACAGGAGGCATTTGCGGGGGGCCCCGGAGATGCACTGATCATGGGCTGATCGTGGGGTGGTGGTGGCCCCACTTGCCCCTCCCTCCCCTGTGGTCCGGCCCCCAGTGGTGTCTGAGGGGTGGTGGACCGGCCCGCTGTTTAAAAACGTTGAGGACCCCTGTTCTAGATAAACTCACCTGGATGACTGAGAATCTTCACAGACAGCAGCAGCAGGGGATCTCTAGACAAGGACAACGGGTGGGACAGTTTTCAGGGGCAACAGCTAATCTGAATCAACATTATGGAAGGCCAAAGTACACACGATGCAGGAGACCTAAGGACTACACTTGCATTTTATCCAAAACCCAGCAGCATGGACTATAAACCCAAACAGGGTACACAGTATTTTAATTCCTTGCCATCAAGTCACCTCTGACCCCCAGTGGTCCAATGAATGAGTGACCTCCAAAAGGCCCTGTCATCACCAGCTCTGCTCAGGTCTTGCAAACTCAACGTCAATGCCTTCTTTGACTGGGCCTATCCATGTCATGTTCAGTTTTTCCTCTTTTCCTGTTGCCTCCAGTTCTTCACAGCAATATTATTGTCTTTTCCCCCAGCAAACTTTGTCTTCTTAGGAAGTGACCAAAATATGACAAGTAACTTTAGAGTCTCTTAATGCCAGCCCAGGGAAATAACAAGTGGATGCTATGATTTTATCATCAAAGGACAGTCTGCCTTTGGGCCTACCTTCCTGAGCATTCTGGCAGTTGCACTCCGAAAACAACTTTTACAATTTCTTGCAACAGCATTTTCTTGCTTTTGTTCCCTGCAAACTACAATTCAAATTATGCTGCCTCCGATATGGTCAGAGATCAGGAGGCGACCTTCAAGACAATTACAGTTATATTTCCAAGGCATTGTGAGATGATCCTTCCAAGCTCTCAATGCTATAAGTAGCATCTATCCAACAAAAATGTGAGCCCCAGTCACAGATCTCCTCATGTGTGTCCAGTTTGACCCCTAGACAGCTATGCTGCAGACCAAAATAACAAGCCACTGTACCTCTTCATTCTTATGGCACTCCTGACTTCGTGGCAAGCTCCAAATGGACAACATCCAAGAACCCATAATAATCTGCCTGTTCTGCTACTGTATGTCTGAAGAAGTGGATGTGTCCACGAAAGCTTACATTAAAATATAAATATAAGTCTTTAAGGCGTTGCAAATGTTTTCTTCTTCTTCTTCTTTCTTCTTCTTCTTCTTCTTCTTCTTCTTCTTCTTCTTCTTCTTCTTCTTGGCCTGGAATTCTTGCACTAGACTCTAACAAAAGTACATCCAAGAGCCCCTGTTCTTAACAGCTCTGCTCAGGTCTTGCAAACTTGAAGAGTACAAATGAAAGACCCATGACTCTTAAACCAATTTCTAGCATGGCTTGTAGCATATGAGTCTTCTTTCAAGTTAATATTGTACATGTGAGTTTGCAGGAAATAACTCGGCCAATAATGATTACCAAACATGCGTGACTGATTCGCATCCTCTTGCTTCCTCTTCTCTGCTGGAGCAGATTTATTTTCAAGGCCAGCCAGAACAGTCTCTCTCTTTGGGAAAGTGTACGAGCCTGTGGCTAGCTCCCTGGCAAGACGTGAAGACAAGAGCTTTTCCTTCTTCATCATCCCACCATTGACAAGCTGTTAACTAAGCTGCCCTTCTCCAAAGATTGCTAATGTATCTGTTTTCCTTCTCAGTGGTCGTGGCTGCATTCAAATGCAACCACAAGCCCACATTTTGGTACATTTCTGGTTTGCTCAGAACAATGCCAGGTGCTGGTGCACATTGGTCCAGTTGCCCATCTTGTGAGTGGAAGTAAGTGAACAAAGACTAGGACTCTTTGTACATGACCCCTAAACTCCGCCGCAAATGGCTCCCAGCTCCGGAGCTTAAAATTGTTTCCCCACCAGCTCCAGAGTTTACAGATAATTAAGTGCGACCATGCCCACCTAAGCGCGTCCCAGCGCACTTTTCAGGTACCTGCTCTCTGGAGGTGAAAATTCCTGATGCGGATATAACGTAGTGACTGCCCGGCTCTCCTTGCTTCTGTTTGTTCTTTTTTTGCCCCCCCGCCCCTTTAAGAGATCTGAATGCTGCCGGGAACAGAGTGAGACCGGCAGAACGGAGGTGAGCGGCGTTCTTTTCTTCCTTTTTTTCTCCCTCCCCTCACGCAGCCAGCAGCCAGGAGTGCGGAGGGGGTGGGAACGCAGGAACAGCGACAAACCCCTAAGATCTCTGGTCCGAATTTAAGTGGTCAGCGGATCTTAGGGGTCGTGTGAAAAGGCCCATGGACCTTCTATCCATGGTTGGTCCAACACAACATTGGAATCCCACAATATGGTTTGGCTCTCCCCTGGCAATCCAAATAAATGCTGAACGTGTTGGTTGGAGAGTTCTGAAATTTATAACCCCAACTTTACTCTTCTAATCTCTCAGCCAGGCTTTCTGTCTATCATGCACTGTATCGTCTAATTTGGGTAGTAGGAGTTCAGTCATGATTCGGACCAAGGGCTCCAGAGCCCGAACAAATAATTTTTTCCCAGGATGCAAGCTTGAAGATCCCTAGATGAGCCTAATTACTGTATAGGCACAATCACAGGTGAGAAAAGAACTCCGGTTATACCAATTTTTTTCATTCCTCTGTTTACTTATATAATGTACATGTACAGTGTTGGGAGGAAGAAGCGGGTTTTGAAAGATTTCCAAAGTATTATGAAGAGCAGTTTTTTTTAAAAAGCAAGGGGCACATTAATGCAACATCTCTTTCTTTACAATCAAAGCAGGAAAAATTCCACTTTCTGCTTAACTCCTCTTTCACCCACAAGGGTGGAAGACAGTCTCCTTCTAAGCAATGTATTAATGTTGTTTTTGTGGTGGTGGTGGTGCCTGCTGCTACTAGGGATTTATTGATACAGTATCCCTTTTTTAAAAAAGAGTACAAGTAATGAAGTGGCCACAGCATCCAAAACCCTGACCTCTTCACAAAAGAAATAAATCAATACACATTTACACACACTGAAACAATAATGAATTAAGATGTACATGATCAGTTCATTTTAAAACAATGCTCCCGGCAAGCATTAAATAAACTAATTGCCAGGGTAAATGAATCAACATTAGTTGTGCGGCATGTGAATGGAAAATTTTTAGAACAATCCAAATAAGGGCAAAATTGGTACAGTATAACTGAAGTTCTTTTGGCAAGCCTGATCAAGCTAATGATTTTCTATACCTGCTTGCAACAGTTGTATCCTCAGAAGTGGCTAATATAAAAATCAGTTATGTATATAACGGATGTAATGCATCAGCAATAGTCTAAATACTGTATATCAGGCCTGCCCAAAGTCCGGCCCGTCAGGCCATTCTGAGTGGCCCGCGGCTGGCTGGCCTGCCCCTCCCTCCCCCTCCTTCATCCATTTTTTAAAAAAGAAAGTAGGTGGGGCTTGCAGTGGGGTGGCAGGGTTGGGGAGCAACCGGCCCCTGACACATTCTCAGCCACCAAATCTGGCCCTCCTTACAAAAAGTTTGGGCACCCCTGCTGTATATGTATTCACTTCTCCTGTTCTCTGCCAAGCAGGGGAAGTGATTAAGTTGCCAATATCCTAAGCCACTTCAGAATATTGGTTCTTGTGTGCGTGTACGTGTACGTGTACGTGTACGTGTGCGTGTGTGTGTACGTGTGTGTGTGTGTGTGTGTGTGTGTGTGTGTGTGTGTGAGAGAGAGAGAGAGAGAGAGAGAGAGAGAGAGAGAGAGAGAGGTTTAGGAAATAGATTGCCTGACCTCCATTTGAGTGAGCTAGCTAAACAACCCATGAATTGAGCTTCTAAGTTCCAGAAGGGAACAACAGTTCAGTCCGTTTCGTGACCGAATAGTGGCAGTTACTGGGTTAGCCAGGAGAGGGAGCCATGAATCAAGGATCCTGTCCAGGGAGGAGTTGGACATAGAAGCCTGGGACTAAATAAAGCCAACTACCCTCTTCTCTAGCCAGCAAAGGAAGACTCACCCAGGGAGAGAGGGAGGTCCTATCCAAAGGCCTAAATTTTGCCATCACACCCAAACAGGTCCCTGTTGTGGATTTCATCACAGCTACAGAATTGGCCATTCACAGCAACAATCTGCCAGCAGCAGAGGCTGAACTACTTAGGATAAAAGTCTCTGTCGCACTCTCCAGTGCTCAACCACCACCATCCAACCTCACCAGCCAGGAGAGAAGTACTCTGATATCCCTCAGCAGGGATAACATCACCATTTTGCCTGCAGGCAAAGGAAGATGCACTGTCGTCCTCAATACTGTGGACTACCACGAAAATATTATCTCACTTTTAGAGCGGAGCGTATCTCTCAAAGATCAACTGGGACCAGACCCACGAGATTGGCGCAGGCGCGCTCACTGAGAGTGGCCACACCCAGAGAGGCGCAGAAATCACGTACGCGTGACCATGCCTTCTCTGGGGTGGGCCCCATGTTATGGAACCACCTACCCAGTGAGCTGCGCCTGAAAGACTCCCTGCCCGCCTTTAAAAAGGCCCTGAAGAATGATCTCTTCAGGGAGGCATTTGGCGACCTTTTTATTTAGGGTTTTTTTTCCCCCTTTGCCCACGTTATTCTGTTTGGGTATGCCCGCCATCTTGTTCTCTTCTTTTTATTTTGTGCTTGTTTGTTTTATCTGTTTTTATTGTAAGCCACCCAGAGTTCCCTTCTGGGAAGATGGGTGGGGTATAAAATTAACAAAAAAACAAACAAACAAACAAACAAATAAATAAATAAATAAATAAATAAATAAATAAATAAATAAATAAATAAATGAATGACCAACACACGTATGAAAAACTAAGAAGACACACCACCAGCAACTACAAGAAAAAAGTAGTGGAATGCTTAAAATTCTAGGGGGAAGGATAACACAATTGACAGGGTGACTTACCCCTGGTTATATCCTAGAGAGACCGCCCCCTGCTTTTATGGATTTCCCGAGATCCACAAGCAAGGAACTCTCCAAGAGAAGACACCACCTTCACCTCCAGAAGCAGCCTCAACCCAGACCAGATATGCCGGCCCCTGGACCTGTGTTTGAAAACCACATACTGTATTTTATGTTCAGAGGGGACTTCTACAGACAGAAGCATGGTTGTGCCATGGGTTCCCCAGTGTCACCAATTGTTGTGAACTTATACATGGAAGAAGAGGAGAAGAACACTTTCCCAGGGACAACACCATCCCACTGGTTCAGTTATGTAGATGATAGTTGGGTGAAAACCAAGACTCTTCATGAGTAGAAGCCCCTTGATAGTGTACTTCATGTACAAGCCTTTACAGACCACATCAATGTGGTGGACCCTAATATTAAGTTCACTACGGAAGACACCCAAGACAACAGGCTGGCTTTCCTGGATTGTGCAGTCATCATCAGACCCGACTGTGGCCTGGGAGTAGAAGTTTACAGGCTAATTGTTGTGTTCTTACAGAAGAACAAGGGATCAGCCTGAGACCCAGAGCCGACAGAAGAACCTGGTCATTCCCTACGTGGCTGGAGTGTCTGAGGGTTTTTGGCAAACACCACATCCCTGTTTATTTCAAACCCACAAACACACTAAGGGAGAGACTCGTCCACCCAAGGGACCCAATACCAAAACAAAAAAGGAGCAATATAGTATATGCAGTTCAATGCAGTGAGGAGTGTGCAGACCTCTACACTGGAGAAACTAAACAGCCATTAGACAGAGGGATGGCCCAACAAAGGAGGGGTAATAGCAGAGGACCAGAATCAGCAGTACACCTCCATTTGAAGGACAAAGGACACTCTTTCAAAGATGAGGATGTACACATATTAGACAAAGAAGAGAGGTGGTTTGAAAGAGGAGTAAGGGAGGCCATTCATGTGAGCATTGAAAACCCCTCCCTCAACAGGGGTGGGGGGCTCAGGCACAATCTATCTGCCACTTAGCAGGCTGTGATTTCAAAAATACCTAGACAAATCAAAAATACTTCACGCCTTCACCACCAACGCCATAGCTAACGACACATACTTTATGGGTTTCAGCACTTTAGGCCATTGTTCACCTTAAGTTTATTGAGACTGCTGTCTACCTAACGAGTCTATTCAGGGCATTGTTCATCTTCTGAGCCTATTTCTGACCAAGGTGACAAGAGGTCAAAGTGAGCTATAAAATGGACGACTTACAACTAGCTTTTTTCAGACTGATGAAGCTGTTTGGATGAGCAGTGAAACATTTCAATCTCTCAAGAAAAAGAAGTCCAGTTGCCATGACACAACTTCCAGATATGGAGAGAGACCTACAAAGCACTGTACGACCTGGGTCCGAGCTACCTGATCTTACAGTATGAACCAGCTTGGGTGCTAAGATCATCCGGAGAGGCCTTTCTCTCCATCCCACCACCTTCACAGGTGTGCCTCAAAAGAACACATGAAAGGGCGTTCTCTGTTGCTGCTCCCAGACTTTGGAATTCCCTCCCGCTGGAGGCCAGGACTGCCCCGTCTCTGCTGTCTTTCCAGAAGGAGGCAAAGACCTTCCTCTTCAGGGAAGCTTTCCTTGAATGAGGGGACTACCTGTTATGTGACTTTTTAGATGGATTACCATATATCAGGGCTGTCCAACAGGTAGACCGGGGGCTACCAGTAGCCCGTGAAGGGTTCAAAAGTAGCCTGCCGGCCATCAATTTAAAAAATGAGGGGATAAATTCTCCACCCCTCCCTCCCCCACCCCAAGGACCACCACTGCCCCAGCAAAGTTCTGGGTCTGCCAGCCCACTGTCTCAGCCGAGCGGGGCAGTTCAAGGGCCGTGGCGCATTGAAACCTGTTCCTCCCAGAACAGATTAATTGGTTTTCAATACATTCCTATGGGAAACCGCTCCTCTACTTACAAAGGTTTTTACTTATGAACATATGCTTGGAACGGACAAAATTCATAAGTAGAGGTTTTAGTGTAGTAGCCCTCAGGCACTTTGGGCCGGAAAAAGTAGACCTTGGCCTTTTCAAAGTTGAACAGCCCTGCCATATATGATTGCATTGGCTGATCTCATAAGAATACCTGTGTTTTCCGTGTAAGTTTCCATCCCTCATAATGGATTTTTCTTTTCTTTTTGCATGCTCTTTATAGCTGTACTGTTACCTTTTAATGTTCTAAGATGCCTCTTTTAATTCCCTGTTCTTAACTTGAATATGTCTTATCGTAAGCCACCTTGGGTCCTTTTCCAAGGAGAAAGGTGGGGCAAAAATATTCAAAATAAAGAAATGAATGAGTAAGCATCTCCTTAAACTCAAGGCTGGACAAGAGGGTCCAGAATGGCAGACTCACCACCAGGACAGCCTTCCACAACTCTCTGTGCCTGATTTCTCTGGTGGGGTTCCAGGCCTCCTGGGAGGAGAAAAACTACTCTAGAGACCTCAAGATGCTATTTGGTATGGCTGTGGCTTTCTCTGTGCAGGACACCAAAGGAAGGAAGGAAGGAAGGAAGGAAGGAAGGAAGGAAGGAAGGAAGGAAAATCATGCAGCTGGCTCTCAAAAATGAGAAACTGGCTTACCCTGAACAACATCATGAATTGACAAGACTCACTGGAAAAGACCACAATGGTAGGAATAGCTGAAGGCAGTACAAAATGAGGAAGACCCAAGATGAGCGATGGATTGACTCCATCAAGGAAGCCAGTGCAAGACCTGAGTAGGTAACCTTTTGGAGGTCACTAATTCACAAAGCACCATAATCTGGAAGCAACTTAATTATGCGAAAAAAGCAATGGCATTCCTTCTCCTATCTCCCTGTATTGTATGCGAGGCAAGACAGAGACTGTGTGGAGATGGAATTGGATGATAATAAGCAGACAAGCAGACGGCAGAGAATATGCTGGGGGAGGATGTTTCCATTAGGATG
The DNA here is from genome assembly GCA_037367245.1 of Phrynocephalus guinanensis. NCBI lineage: Eukaryota > Metazoa > Chordata > Lepidosauria > Squamata > Agamidae > Phrynocephalus > Phrynocephalus guinanensis. The sequence continues at coordinate 129,534,974 of CM074737.1, forward strand.
AAATCTGTTCTGTGTTTTGCTTGACTGTTTCGTCATTTAGCATTACTAAATTAGTATTGTGTGCATAGCTAACGGGGTGGCTCAATGGACTGGGTCCCTGGCTACAGAAGGAGAAGGAGCAAGTTCAGTTCCTGAGGGTACCACCTCCACGAAGAAGCAGCCTGCGTAGCCTTGGGCAACCCATAGGTATGGTCCCAGATCGCTTCCAGAAGAAGAAACTGGTAAACCATTCCTGAATAACCTCTAGTGAGGGACAGGTCACCATCAATCAGAGCAGATTTCATGATGACAGGTAACTATTAATTATGTGCATGTTCCATAGCCTGATTACTCAGCATATTCCTACTCTCAAAACACAACTGCTTATGCATTGATCACTGTGTGTATTGTACTGATTGCATATCTAATATATCTCAGAAATCACCTACCCGTTTCACCCAATCCTCTCAATCCATGCAAAAACAGGTCACACCAAGGAAGGCCAAAAACACTATAAGAAGGAACTGAGCCTTTTCACTGGTGGCCCCCTGTCTATGAAAGAAGCTACCAAATGACATGTGCCAGGTTCCTTCCTTCTTTATTTCCAGGAAACTGGTGAAAACTGAATTGTACAAAGTTGCCTTCCACTGAATACTGTTAATATTTTTGTATCCATTTTAGATCTGTACTTGGGAACTGTTGTATTGTTGAATCCATTGTCATGGGGTAATCTTTTGGCATTTCAAGTTTTAATCCGTAAACCGCACAGTGTAGTGTTTGTGTTAAAGGGACAGTACATCAACCAACTGATCAATATTTATTTCATTTTTATCCATTTTTTTAAAAAAATATGCTGCTTTTCTCCTTGAAAAGGACTTAAGGTAGCTTTCAGTATTTGAAATATAATATATAAAGCTAATAACAATGAGTAAAAACACATCTTACATAATTAGAAGGCAATATTAAAGCCAAGAACAGTAAGTATTTAGTTCTTTTTTTAAAAAAAAATGCCACTTTGAGAAATGAAAAATACAAAAATGGGAAACACAAGTGGTACTAAAAATAACAGTACTGTATTTTGCTTTTTGGTGTCAATTGATCACTATTGGCCACTGAGAGATATTTTTGTTTAGCTTTTGCATTTTTAAAAAATTGCTATAAAATATGTGGACCAATGGGCAGTGCCGTTCCTTCTCCTTGCCCATCCACCGAGTGGACAGATGACTCTCAGAGTTGGAATTCATAGAATCACAGAATGATGTTGGAAGGGGCTTCTAAAGCCATCCAGTCCAACCCCGTCCTCAAGGCAGGTTCCAAATCTCAGTAGCTGGCTGATCCTTCACTTTCAGAGACGGCTGCCTCCATCAGATTCAGATTCATCCTTTAAAGAAAGAAAGAAAGAAAGAAAGAAAGAAAGAAAGAAAGAAAGAAGAGAAGGGAGGGGGGAGGGAGGGAGGGAGGGGGGAGGCAGGGGGGGAAGAAAAGGGAAAGAAAGAAAGAAAGAAAGAAAGAAAGAAAGAAAGAAAGAAAGAAAGAAAGAAAGAAAAAAAATGAGGAAGGAAGGAAAGAAAGAAGGGAAGGAAGGAGGTAGAGTAGGAGGGAAGGAAGGAAGGAAAGAGAGGGAGGGAGAGGGAGAGAAATAAAGAAAAAAGAAAGAAGGGAGAGGGAGGGAGAGAAAGAAAGAAAGAAGGGAGAGAAAGAGGAAGGAAGGAAGGAAGGAGAGTGGGAAGAAAGAAAGAAAGAAAGGGAGGAAGGGAGAGAGAGAGAGAAAGAAAAGAAAGAAGGGAGAGGGGGAGGGAGGGAGAAAGAAAGAAAGAAAGAAAGAAAGAAAGAAAGAAAGAAAGAAAGAAAGAAAGAAAGAAAGAAAGAAAGAAGGGAGGGCGGAAGGGAGGGAGAGAGAAAGAAAAGGGAAAGAAAGAAAGAAAGAAAGGAGGGAGGGAGGGAGGCCTCATGTGAAGGAAGGGCAAAGGGTCCCAAGACCTCACGGCGGCTGGGTAGCCCCTGGGGGGGGGAAATGCAAGGAAGTAAAAACAGTGTTTCCTTGCAGCGATGCCAAGGACTCATCGCACAACACTGGCTCTTCGGCTTGAGTACGGAGATGAGCACCGCCCCCTAGAGTGGGAAACGACTAGCACGCATGTGCGTCAGCGGGGGGAGCATTTACATTTTTTATCTTATTAAATCAAAACAAGCGGGCCAGGGAAAAATTATCAAGCATTTACCGGTCCACGGTGATAAAAAGGTTGGGGAGCACTGCTTTAGAGAGGAGAAATGAGCAGTTAAAACTGAGCTTGTTGATGGGCTGACGGGCCCAATACAAGCCCAGAAGATGAGAAAACATTTTAGTTGACCTTAGGCTCCTTGGCTGCCCTTCAGATTCTGTTGAGGCATCGTATTCTTCCTTTTTCCTTCCGTCTTCCTTGGTATGTCCCAGGATCCTTTTTATTTCTGATTCTTTACCCCCCTGGTTTCAGAGACTGACTAGTGGTAGAAACACAACATTAGTATCTCAACTGGGACAGTAGCTTTCTGCAGGGAAGAGAATCCCTGAATTCTGACTTGGCCTCTTGGAATTGGCCAACCCTGGACTTGCACACACTGGACCTCCGAGTGACCCAGGTCAGGAAATGAAGATGCTCACAGCCTTCTGCCCTGCGATCCTGCCACCCCAGGAAGGTCCCTCCTTTTAAATTATGTTTTAGCTGGAAACAGGGTGTGCTTCCCAGGGAGGCAGGAAAGGAGCGTTGGGCTAGGGGTGATGTCATCCCAGAGTCACCTAGGTCCTGCCCTGGCCGACCCCACCCTCCTCCTGGCTCTTCCATCCTCTCCCCCACTCCACCTCCTCCCTTTCCCATAAACTCCATTTCCAGGGGGGGGGGAAAGCAGATTGGCTCCGCTCTGCTGCAAGGCTCAGTTCCCAAGGAGTTAACTTAAAGTGACAGGTGCAGCCAGGAAGGCAACAAGAGAGGCCTCTCCTTGCCATGTTCCTCCTAACGGCTGCCTGGATGTCAAAAGAGATGTAATGGAGCACAGCTCTCTCTTGCCCCAGTTTATGCTCAGATGGCTGGGTGGGAGGTGGGGGGGGGACCACGAGCTGTCTAAAGGGAGGCATCCAAAGGCCGTCTTGCGATGTCAGGCAGACATCTGGGCTGGAACAGACTGTCCCCCTCCCGCTGAGAGAAAGAGAAAGAGAGAAAGAGAGAGTTTGTTGTAATTTTGTGTTGTAAACTGCCCTGATGGGCTGTTGGTCCCAGGAGTATAAATTGGATGAATGAATGAATGACAAGTCCAAAGCCAACATCATCTATATCGTATTTCTAAGGATTATGCTAGAGATGTAAAAGCTGGTCAGTGAGTGGTGGTGGGGGTGGGGGTGGGGAATCATTTATTTGAAATATGCCTGTACTGCAGGTAAAACTGTGCTCACGACCTGGGTTCAATCCCTGGTAGCAGGCTCAAGGTTCACTCAGCCTTCCATCCTTCCGAGGTCGGTAAAATGAGTACCCAGCTTGCTGGGGGGGCAATGTGTAGCCTGCACACTGTAATCAAAATTGTAAACCGCCCAGAGACTACTTGTAGTGGTATGGGGCGGTATATAAGCAGAACACTTTGCTTTGCTTTGCTTTGCTTTGCTTTGCTTTTTGGGATACCTTGGAATGGCAGAAGACAGAAGGACTCCCCCTTCCCCAAGGGTGGTGTTGTACTTTGGACATGTGATGTGGAAATGTGGAAAAGAAAAGAATGCTGGAAAAGATAAGAATGCGAAAAGGTTGAAGGAAGCAGGGAAAGAGGAAAATCAAATGTGAGTTGCATTACCTGCATAAAAGAAGCCACAGACTAGAGTTTGTAAACACTGAGCAGGGCTGTTAATAAAAGGAATTTTGGAAATCACCTATGCTTTCCCGCTCCATGTAGAATAAGGACATAAGAACAGCCTTGCTGGAACAGGCCACAGCCCATCCAGGCCAGCATTCTGTCTCACACAGCAGCTCACCATTTGCTTCAGGGTATTCCCAAGCAGATGTCTTCACCTGCTTACGATTCCCTGCAAATGGCATGGAGAGATATCCTGCCTCTCTCTCCAACCTGGAAGGCATCCATAATGATAGCCATTGATACCCTTGTTCTCCATGAACCTATCTAATCCTTTCTTAAATCTGTCAAGGCTGACAGCTGTCACCACTTCTTCTGGCAGGAAGTTCCAGAGACCAGTGATCCTCTGGATGAAAAAATACATTCTCTTATTATCTCTTTGAGATCTAGCACCCAAAAGTTTCATGGAGTGCCCCATAGTTCTAGTGTTGTGCGATAGGGAATGTCAACCTATCTGTGACAGGCTTATCTACATTAATCTTGCCCCAAGGCCATCCTGAAATGTGTTGTATTGCATCATTATAGTTGTGACCAACTCTTTGTGACTCCATGTCCATGGAGTTTTCTTGGCACGAATACTGGAGTGGTTTGCCAGTTCCTACTCCAGGCGCCTACAGCACCTGGTGTTCCCTGGTGGTCTCCCATCCAAGTAGTAACCAGGGCCGACCCTGCTTAGCTTCCAAAATCAGGCGAGATCGGATGTGCTTAGGGCATCTAGATATGCCTGCCCTTATATTTCTGATTTCATTTTTGGTTGGCTGGGGGAAAGGAGCCTCCTCCTCTCCCTGTCTAATACTTCTTCACATTCAGCTGGCTGGGCTATTTGCTCTAGTAAAGTTATCTTTGCAGGCTAAGGAGCATGGCAGGAAGTCCCAGCAATCAGCATAGCAATTAAAATAATGTAGTAGAATATATCTGCATAGCAATAAGTACCATTTGAGCAGAAGAGACTCTAGGCTCGTATTGCATGGTTATTATTTTTTTAAAAATGCCCCACCATGTTTAACTCAAAGCTATGCTCATCTACATCGTCCCCTCCCACGCACATACATACAATCCTGCACTCACAGCATGGTATCAATGACTATACATAGCACAATTTCCTACGGGGATGCGTAGGAGGTAACTATGTTTGTCTGCTCCAGCAAAAAAATGCGAGGAGGCTTGCCGTGACCTACAAAACGAATGAATTTATTATGGCGTAAGCTCTGGCGCACCCTATGCACTCGAAGTAGTAGTTCTCCAGGGCTGTGCGGAAGGACAGCGTTTGCCAAACCACAGGCTTCAGTGAGTTGCTCATGTTTTTCTGAAGGGCCACCAGTTTTAATGTGGCTTATAGGTGATGTGAGGGTCGAGTAGCCTTCCTATGAAGGCTGGAAAGAGGAACAGTTTTCTGGTTGGGAGATTTGTTTGGCAAAGAGAACATTTCCAAGCTCTGATTATTACCGGATGAGTAGTGCAGCGGCAAGAAACCCAATGTGCTTTACCAAGAGCATTGCATGGAGCTAAAACGTCCTTTCTTAATGCTTGCATCTTAAGCTGCTGTTTAATGACACAGCTTATAGGGGCTGGCTATTATATACAGGCTGCGTGCATCAGCAGGAGACTGCAGTAGCCTATAAGGATCTGCAGCCCTCCCGGATTGCCATTTCAAGGAATGAGATTGGATGTCTCGATGCTCTACAGAAATAAAGGAAGAGGGTTGTGTCTGAGCAGATGCTCAGCCTAGTAATTTGATTCCACTGTTAGAACCCAATTTATAATCCTTGCAGCCTTGAGACTACACTACTTTATGTTGCATTTTATGTATTTTTTTTTGGAAACTGGATTGGAAAGGCTTACTGGAGCTCAGCAGACACAGTATTGGTGGATGAGCTACCCCTGGAATTGGAGAAGGAGAGTGTATCCCTGTTGGTTCTTCTGGACCTTTCAGCAGCTTTTGATGCTATCAACCATGATAATATTCTGGCCTGTCTCTCTGGAATGGAACTGAGAAGCACTGTTTTACAGTGGCTCAGGTCCTTCTTGAAAGAAAAAAACTTGGAAGGTGATGCCAGGGGACTCTTGTTCAACATCCTGGTCACAGGCCTGTAGGGTCCCCCAGGGTTCTGTTTTGTACCCCAATTTATTAAGCATCTACATGAAACTGCTGGGAGAAGTTGTCCAGAGCTTGGGGGGGGGGTCCGCTGTCTCCAGTATGCAAATGACTCTCAACTCTATATCTCATTGCCCGCTAAATCTAAGGAAACGGCTTAAACTCTAGATCAGTGTCTGGTGACAGTGTAGAACTGGATGAGGGTGAATAAACTTAACCCGGACAAGGCAGAGGTGCTCCTGGTCAGTTGAAAGGCAGATCAGGAAAACAGGGATACAGCCTATGCTGGATGGGGTTACACTCCCTTTGAAAACCCAGTGCATAGCCTAAAGGTACTCCTGGATTCATCTCTTAAGTCTGTGTGGTTTCGGCTGTGGCCAGCAGTGCCTTTGCACAATTAAAACTAGTGTGTCAGCTGCACCCATTCCTAGAGAGTTCTGGATTGCCTAAAGGGACACATCATCCCGGCTGGATTTGTAATGCAATTTGGGGCTGCCCACAGAAAGTCTCAGGAAACTTCAGTGGGTCCAAAATGCAGCCACCCGATGGATGGACACAGGGATCACATAATAACCCCTCTGTTAACGCATCTCCACCAGCTGCTGACCCTTTCCCCAACTACTGTAGTTCTAACTAGTTACTGGGTTCGTTGCCCTTTTGGTGAACTTTTAGCATCAAAAATGTGTGTCCTGTTGTCATCCAATCTTCAGTTCTAGAATTCTGGATTAAGTGATTAAATTGAGCTGCTGTACATTGATGGAAACCTGTTAAACGCTTGAACCAAAACCTGTGCAGTTAATCTGGACCAGCTGCACTCCACTTGCTTGTTGTTGTTGCTGTTGTTGTTCACTGATCCTCTTAGCATTGCATACTCTTTGTTATTAGCTTACATACTGCATTTTTAATTGTTGTAAGCCACCTTGGGTCCTTTTTAAGGGAAAAAAGGTACATTAAAAATAGTTTCAATCGATCAAAAATTAATTAATTACTAATAGAATTTCCTGGCTCCCTCCCAAATTCTCTTCATGCCAAACATGGGGGAATGTTTTATTGTTGTTGCTGTTATTTTATAAACTTACCTAATATTCTTCAGACTTCTGCTATAGGTAGGGTGGAGATTCTCTGTATGGATGTTCAACTTCAAATTATGCTGCTCTGAAAAATGGCTTTGCATTTCATCCCAACTGGCAATCCAGGCTCTTCAGCTAATGATTTCTCCTTTCTGCACTTTTTATTTTGTGCAACCAGCTGCAATAGTCATTACTTCCCTCGCCCTCATTAAATGACCAAACCTTTCTACATTTTATGTTTCATTTAATTTCTTTAGTCTTCACTCATTTGCATTAGGACATCTCTGCTAGACAACACTCTCAGTCCAGAAAACACTCAGCAGCATGCAAAAAAAGCCACATTTCAAAGGTATCCACCATTCAGGCCACGGAGACCTGAGAACACCTGGCCACTTGCAGAGCCAATTTCAAGCTGTTGTTTCCTATTACATTCTTCATCTCCAGGAAGATGAAAAAAAATTGCCCAGGCATTTATTGATGTACAGTGGTACCTTGTATAAAGGAATTAATTCGTTCCAAATTAAATTATGTTAAGCAAATTTTCTTTTATACAAATTTCCCATAGGAATGCATAGAAAACGGAGTAATCCCATTTTTATGTTGTACAGATTTTCCCCATAGGCGATTATGTTAAGCAAATTTCCCCTATCTCTGGAATTTTTTTATGTTGTACAAATTTTATGTTATACAAGTTGTTTGTTATACAAGGGTCCACTGTACTTGGATTTCTCTCTCTCTCTCCCTCCCCTCCTCTATAATGGAGGGTGCATCCTGAATGCTTGTTTGGTAAGATCAGAATACCAGCCAAAAGGTCACTAGAATTTCAACTGCTTTGAGAACAAACAAATAGGCAAGACACATAATCTTTATGGGCAGAAAACGGCAGATTTGTCTCATTTTGGGAAAAAAGAAGTCTCAGTGTAGTGCTTAGAAATCCTTCAGTGACATTGATGACAGTGATGGTGGTGATGCTGAGGATGCAGGTGGCCTAAAAGCCAAAGGGTCAGGTCTTCTCCTGCCAGGCAAGAGCCTGGCCGGGGTTGCCCAGGCCGCCTGCCCTCTCCATCCTTCGCCAGCAGGCTCTGCATCCGCCGCGGCCTAGGCCTAGGCCTCGGCCTTCTCCTTTGCAACTCCAGTTGCCATGGAAACTGCCTCCGCAGGAGGCGGCCGCCGGACCGCACATGCCCATCACTCGGCCCGCCAGCCAATCCGCGTCGCCCGCTGAGCCGCCGTCCCCGCCGTCGCCCGGGCGACCAATAAGCGCTTCGCCTGCTCCGGGAAGCCCTCCGCCGCCCGAGCAGCCAATGGGAGGCGCAGCTGCTCCCCAGGAAGCTCCTGGTCGCTCAGGCAACATCAGGCGGGCGCCTTGGGCGCTTCTTGAGGGCGCCCTGAATGGGGGACCCGTATTTAAACCCCTCATGGTGGGGGTCATGCATTGGGAACACATCTGGCCACACCTGGAGGGGGGCTGCCTCCCCCTTCCCTCTCAGCCATGTCTGTTTTGCCCTCCCAAAAACAAGGTTTTAAAAAACAAACCAACCCAATCCTGGATAATCATCAGGAGGATTAATAAATAATAATAAAATTATTAAATCCAAACGGATTCAGTGATGTTGGTGATTAAAGCACATCTCCCCCCCCCACACACACACACAACCCATGTATCTCTACACAGCTTTTGCCTAGGGAGACAAAATGCCCTCTTGCCTTCTCTTGATCTTCTAAATGTAGTGAGAAAATTGCAGGCGAAAAGCCTGCGAGTGATTCCCCCTCCCTCCCCCAGCAACCCATCCTGTTGAAAGGAAGAGATAAGAGGAGGAGAAATCCGAGGGCAAGGTATTAAGAACCCAGGCCTGCTCTCAAGAATACAGCGATAGATTAAAAATATCAGGACACCATTGATGAAGATGCGAAGGGGCAGACAGGAGGAGGAGCAGCCGCATCAGAGGGGTGGCTACCGTGTGGCTACTTGTGCCAGGAAAGGAATGGGAAGAATCTGGAGGCTCAAAGCATGTCAGGGTCTGGTTTTACATTAACCAGAGATGTCTGAGCTAGAGGATTTTAAGCCTCAGAAGCTTATTATTCAAATAAATCTGCTCGTTTTTTTTTCAGGGGCCACAATGCTTCTGTTTTGGTTTTGTTGGGCATGCTGGGACAGCGCAAGGATGCTCAGCTTTTGTAAAGTGATTTCACGCTACGGCGCTACCTTGTTCTGAGCCATCAAGTCACCTTCAATTTACAAAAATATGAATAGGAAACCTCCAGAATGCCCTGTCCCTCCACAGCCCTGCGCAACTCTTGCAAACTCAAGGCCATGGTTTCCACTACTGGGTCAAGCCATCTGCAAACTCCAAGCTACTAATGTGTTGCAAGTGGACCATCTCAGTTTTACACAGACCTCAAGATGCAGCATGCGCTGTAGTTTTGCTTTGTATTTGCCCCTACAATATCTAGTGCAGTGGTTTTCAACCTGTGTTCCCCAGATGTTCCTGGACTGCATCTCCCAGAAGTCTTCATCACTAGCTGAGCTGGCCACGATTTCTGGGAGTTGCAGTCCAGGAACATCTGGGGAGCCACAGGTTGAGAACCACTAAGATAGAATATGCCATTCCCTCCTCCCTCAAAAGTCTGCCAGATTGTCAGCGCTCTTGACTATCATTGGGAAATTTTCCTTCCCCCATTATGTTTTTCCAGAGATGAAATAACTTACTGTTTGTTTGTTTTTTACTACTGTAACTTTTAGAATTCTACTCACAAAGAAAGAAAGAAAGAAAGAAAGAAAGAAAGAAAGAAAGAAAGAAAGAAAGAAAGAAAGAAAGAAAGAAAGATGCTTGTGCAAATTCCTAGCCCTTGCTGAGGTGGGCAGCCTGTGTCAGGGTTGTATCGTTTGCAGCTGCGGATGAATGTTCATATGACTGCTTATGTATGTCTGCATGCATGTATTTGTGACTGATATCTTGCCGTTCCTCAGCAAGCACAAAGCAGTGTGCATGGCTCCCCTTCCCAACAACCCTGTAAGGTAGGCTGAACAACAACTGACTGGTCACCAGTGCATTTTGTGACTTTAGTGAAGATTTGAGCCCAGGGCTTCTGAGCCCCAGTGTTGCACTCTACTTCTCTATGTGGGGGCCCCTCATTAAAATTATTTGCAAATAGAAAATGGATATTCCTGAGAGAAAGTTTAGCTAAAGAGAATCTTCACCCTGAAGTCTTATGTACAGTACAGTGGAATTTTTCATTTTTATACAAGGGAAAGGGCCATTTTGTGAGTTTCCCACCTACAGTTTCATATCGACTCAGCATAGGCCATGCAGGCATGTCCAAACTTTGGCCCTCCTGATGTTTTGGACCACAACTCCCAGAATTCCAAGCCTGTATGGCCAATGATAAATGACTGTGGGAGTTGTGGTCCAAAACATCTGGAAGGCCAAAGTTTGGACATGCCTGGACCTGTCTCTTGGCTCTTTCATGGGAGGCAATAAGGGGATACTGCAACTCTTATTTCCATGAAATGTCATGAATCCACAACAAAGGAATTTTGTTGCCCCCTTTGTGTGAGACAACAAGACATATTTCTGGCAGCCATCTCTATATGATCCTAGACACTCAAAGAAAGAAAGAAAAAATTAAATTCCAGACTCCATATCACGGTGATACCTGCTTAAAGCTGTCCTTGGAGCAGTGCTGCTTTTAAAACTGTAACTCCTAGAATCCCCTAGTGATGTGTGTCCAGATGCTCTCGGACCGCAACTACCAGACGCCTTCACCTCTAGCCATGCTGGCTAAGATTTCTAGGAGCTGAAGTCCAGGAACATCAGGTGATCCAGGGTTGGGAACCACCGACTGAGGGCATCTAGGGTCAGAGAAGGCAAACCATGCAGATGATCCTACCAGCCTAAGGGGGAGGTGGCCTTCTCACCCCTGCACAATCAGGCTACAGATCTGAGCTTGCAAATAAGGAGTGCAATAAATATTTATCAGCTACACCTTGCCTAGCAAAGCCAGACAGGAGACAATTACAGGAGGTGGTGAGGCTGAAAAAAACATGTGCAGTTAGCAGATGTGTATACAAACATGGGAGCCGCCATGCTTCCTCCACTTCTTGTGTAAAACACACACATATTCAAAAGGTTTGTACAATAGGTTTGTGGTGCCCCCATAGATGGAGAAAACGAAAGCCTCACAAAATACCAAGAAAGAGACTCGGGTATTTTCAGTGACTACTATGTATTTCCTGACTTTGCTAACTCAGCTTAGCAAAGTCATCTTATCTCTTTTGGCACCTTGTATGCATACGGATTTAAAGCTTCCATATCCTACATCACACATTCTCTGTCTCCTAGTATTGTTTAGGGATGTGTCTGTCTGTCCTTCCTTCTTTCCTTCATTTCTTCCTACTCCAATTCAGAGATTACAGCCTTTGCATACTGTACTGTTAACTTTTTTTAAAAAAAGCTAGCAGAGTGCATCCTGGGTATTGTAGTTCTTTGGGAACCACTATAGCAACTTCTTCTTCTTCTTCTTCTTCTTCTTCTTCTTCTTCTTCTTCTTCTTCTTCTTCTTCTTCTTCTTCTTCTTCTTTTTTTTTAGTAGATTCACAACAGGAAGCAAGGCCGGAGAGACCATGGAGCCTTGGAAGTAGGCCCTGCTCCAGGTGAGCAAAATGTAAGTGGCTCTCCATTTGCAATGGCAGCTGGCCATGCTGGTTGTGGGATTATGGGGGTTGTAGTCCAAGGCACCCAAAATTTCTCATTTCTGCTGCAATGGCAGGGTCTTAGAGGTAAGAGTCTTTCCTTGTCCTAGGAGACTCTACATCTCCTTCCATCCTTCTGCAGATGATGCCGTTCTATGCCTTGAACGCTGCCTTGGGGCCGTCCTCGGGTGGATGAGGGAGAACAGACTGACGCTGAACCCAGGCAAGATGGAGATTTTGCGGGTTGGGCCCCTGGATGTTTGTGGATTGGGAATATTCCTCTCATTTTGGGGGAGAGGCGACTCTCTTTGTGAAGGATGAGGTTTACAGCCTGGGAATGGCCTTGGACCACACGCTATCCATGGAAGCCCAGGTGGTGTCTGTGGTCCATTCTGTCTACTTTCACCTTAGGCATACAATCAGGCTGCGTCCCTTCCTGGATATCACAGATCTCATCATCTTGGTCTGCACACTGGTAGTCTCAAGACTTGACTACTGTAATGGGCTCTACACGGGGCTGCCTTTGAGGCTGGTGCAGAAGCTTCAGCAGGTCCAGAATGCGGCGGCCAGGGTTGGTGTCTGGGTTGAGAAGGAACAATCATATCTCCCCCACACCAGCCACACTTCACTGGCTACCCATTTGCTTCCATGCCAAGTTCAAGGTAATGACGCTGGCATATAAATCACTAAACGGTTTGGGACCTTCTTACCTGACAAAACGTGTTAGGCCACCAGATTCAGCCTGTAGCACATGGTCCTCCCAAACCGGGCAGCTAAGACAGAGAGGTGAGATGGCCAGATGGCTGGGGCATCATCATCATCATCATCATCATCATCATCATCATCATCATCATCATCCTGAGGGAATCGCAGGAGAAGACAAGACTGTGCGCCTTCTTGGTGGTTGCCCCATATCTCTGGAATGATCTGCAGCCCGAGCCTAGTATTGCTCCTTTGGAGACCTTAAAAAAACTACCGAAAACATGGCTATTTCACCAGGCCTTCCCTGATAAGCAGAGTCTATAATATCTGCCCAGCCTGCTACTTTCCCCTCCACAATCTAATTATAATTTCATTTTGTTTTTAAATTGTGATCCAGGAGTTGTACTTTAATGTTATTTTTATTTATGTTTATAAAGTCTTCACCACCAAGGCCATAGCTAACGACCCATACTTTATAGGTTTCAGTACCTTAGGCCATTGTTCTCCTTAAGGCTATGGATACTATTGTCTACCTAACGAGCCTATTCAGGCCATTGTTCATCTTATGAGCCTATTTCAGACCAGGGTGACAAGAAGTCAAAGCTTTGCATTAGCTGTATTCAGACTGATAAAGCTGTTTGGATGAGCAGCGAAATGTTTCTATCTCTCAAGGAAAAGAAGTCTAGTAGCCATGACTCAACCTCCAGATAAACTCACCTGGATGACAGAATCTTCACAAACAATTATTTTTATTGTTTTTCTTTCTTGGATTGTATTATTTGTGTGCAGTTTAGGCTTCATTTCTTTTGCTTTTTAGTTTATTATTCTGTATTCTTACATGTTATGGTACATGGTTGTTAGCTGCCCAGAGTAGCCTTTTGGGCCATTAGGGTGGGACACAAATAAAATAAAATAAAATAAAATAAAAAAGTCAAGGGTCTCCTTATGCTCTTCAGCCCCAGCCATGTATTTTGATGCGTGCTAGGAAATGCTTACATTTCCTAACTTGCCAAACTAGCGGCGCAAACATGCAGTACGATTAATTCATAATAATCATAATTTCATGCCCTTAAATCAATTCTGACTTTTGACAGCCCCTTTCCAGAGTTTTCTAAACAGAGAATAGACAGAAGTGGCTTTGCCAAACCCAAGACAGTTGTTGTTGTTCAGTCGTTCAGTCGTGTCCGACTCTTCGTGACCCCATGCCTGTCTTCCACTGCCTCCCGGAGTTTTGTCAAATCCATATTGGTTGCATCGATGACACCGTCCAACCATCTCATTCTCTGCCGTCCTCTTTTCCTTTTGCCTTCAATCTTTCCCAACATCAGGGCCTTTTCCAGGGAGTCCTCTCTTCTCATGAGGTGGCCAAAGTACTGGAGCCTCAGCTTCAAAATCTGTCCTTCCAGTGAACGTTCGGGGTTGATTTCTTTCAGAAATCCATATAATTATAATTTCATAATAATTATAATTTCATGCCCTTAAATCAATTCTGACTTTTGACAGCCCCTTTCCAGAGTTTTCTAAACAGAGAATAGACAGAAGTGGCTTTGCCAAACCCAAGACTGTAGGGTTCTCCTAATGTTTTTCTCCCACCCCTGGGGTCATTTCAAAGTTCTGCAGGGGCCATTTCCTTTAAGACCTGCCTGCCTCCATTAAGGGTTAAATTAAATCCTTGGGGCTGGAACCCCCAAAGACAGAGGAGGAGCTGTCCTGGGGCTGTTTCAGGAAGAGGGCGGGGAGGGGCCAGGAAGAAGCCTGCTTAAGATTTGGGTCTGAAAGGAAGAGGCCAGGTGCCATGCTTTGAAGATGCCATGCTAGGAACTCCATGGAGGTGCCAAGAGGGTTGGACCCCCCCCCCACAGAAGAGCAAGGACAGAGTCAAGAGGGGGAAAAGGAGGAAGGCACCCCGAGGACCAGTGGAGGCCCAGACTGGAGGTACCAAAATGCAGAGGATGTAGCAGGAAAGGGAGTTTGGGGAGGCAGTGAACCACCTTGATCACACCTGAGCAAAACAAATTGTGTGGTGCCATCCCTTATGAGCCTTAAGGAAACATGCACATGCTCATACTCCTTTAGGGTCCAACTAAAGAGGCGTTTCCCTACACACCACATTGCTGGGTTTGTCTGCTCCTTGCTGATGCTTTTCTGCAACTGCAAATTTTGTGTGTATGTGTGTGTGTGTGTGAGAGAGAGAGAGAGAGAGAGAGAGACTCTTTTGAATGCACAGGAGCCCTGTGAGGACAGAGAGAATGGCAACCGTGGGCAACTTGATCTCGTATTTCTAGAAGGAAGCTGTGTCTCTTCCCCGTGAAGCCTACGGCAGTGCCTATTTTGTTTTATTTTATTTTTCAGCGACCGTTTCGTCAAATCCAGATGGGCTGAGGGATTCTGGGAGTTGTGGCACAAAACGTAACTTTCACAGACTCCGCATCCAGAGAGCGTGGAGCTCCCGCTGTAATGTTGTCTATTAATGCTGCAAGATGCCCCTCAATTCCTTGTTCTCAATTCCTTGAACATGTCTTAATTGTACTGGACTGTATATTATCCCTCATTACTGTAATTTATTTATTTATTTATTTATTTATTTTAGAGTATTTTTACCCTGCCTTTCTCCTTGGAAAAGGACCCAAGGCGGCTTACGGTAATGAGGGATAATATACAGCCAAGGTTAGATTTCTGTGGAAGGGCTCTCACCCAGCAGCTTTTTCCCAGTGAAGAAGGATTCAGTTCCACAACTTGCACGAAAGCAAATTAAGCTACTGGAAGCTCTAAAATAAGGGTGGGTCAAACAGCTGCCTCTCTAGATGCTGAACTGCAGCCTCTATCGTCCCCACTAGGGTGGATGTAGTGTGGGGCAGCACCGATCTAGCAGCTAACCACCCCACCCCACCCCAATAGTAAGGGTTTTAACCAGCCTTATATCATTGCCACTGAAGAGGGGTGACGACAATGCTTGGAAACTAACCAAGCAACAGTAGCAATTAGATTCTCACTCATTATGAAGATCCCGGCCGTGACCTATGAGGAATTATAGTTAATGGTGGATTTTTAAAATATCAGATTTATCAGACAAGTAAAACATATGGTGCTTTTGAAAGACACACAGGCCTGGCGATTGGCCAACCTCTTTGGCCAAAGGGAATTTTGCCATTAAAGAGAAGTTGGATTCTAATCCAGCATTCCCTGGGTATGTAGAGACCATTTACCAGAACTGACTTGATGGCACATTATTTTTTATTATTGTTATTATTATTATTCAAAAAACACCAGGCATAGTCAGTCTTTGATGGGGGTTACTGCATGGCAGGGGGTTGGACTGGATGGCCCTTTAAGTCTGATTCTATGTACAGCGCTGCTCACTTTGAGCCTTTTCACACGACCCCTAAGATCCGCTGGCCACTTAAATTCGGACCAGAGATCTTGGGGGTTTGTCGCTGTTTCTGTGTTCCCACCCGCTCCGCACTCCTGGCTGCTGGCTGTGTGAGGGGAGGGAGAAAAAGGAAGAAAAGAATGCCGGCTTACCTCCGTTCTGCCGGTCTCGCTCTGTTCCCGGCAGCATTCAGATCTCTTAAAGGGGCAGGGGGCAAAAAAAGAACAGACAGAAGCAAGGAGAGCCCGGCAGTCACTACTGTTATATCCGCATCAGGGATTTTTCACCCCCGGAGAGCAGGTACCTGAAAAGTGTGCTGGGATGCGCTTAGGTGGGCGTGGTCGCACTTAATTTACTGTAAACTCCGGAGCTGGTGGGGAAACAATTTAAAGCTCCGGAGCTGGGAGCCATTTGCTGCGGAGTTTAGGGGTCATGTGAAAAGGCTCTTTGTTGGTGGCACATGATCTATAATTTGTGAAATAACAGTCTACCTGGTGTGATTCAGATATTGCTATAAGAGTTGGCACTTGATAGGAAACCACTTTAACATTTACTGTCTGGTGTGCCAGATCCAGCGTTGCCCCGTGGACCATCTTTTGAGGAGTGTACTGTTGCCCTGTATATCTGATGAGCTTATATATTGGTGCAAATTTATTAAAAATTATTTGGTGCTTTCCGATGCTCCCTCCAAAGGCGCCTTTGAGTACTCCGTAACTCAACAAATGAGCAGAGTTTTGTTAGAGTTCTTTTTCTGGGGTCCCTCTCTCACGCGGAAAAGGCACTCAAGACTTATGAAAGTATGGAGGAAAGCTTGTTTCTATGAGGAATGAGAATGCTGAGGCAAATCAAAATATATGTTGGAGAACTTCCTTCTGGGAGACGGATCTACATCTTCATCCTCATCCTCATCAAACATTTGGTCCTCAGTCTCCCTTAAAACAGAAATGGAAGGCTGAGGGACTCTCACAACTTTGTGTCCCCCACGGGAACCCCCTCCTCCCATGGATTTGGGGGTCTGGAGGTTGATTCTGCTTGTCCTAGGCCACGGGGCAGGCATGTGGAGAGCACAGGAAATGGGGAAGAGGGAGGAACTGCTCCCGGTTGGCTACAGAGAAGGGGAAGAGAAGGTGGGCAGTGTTGGCCCCGATTTGGGGGGGGGGGAGTGATGGTCGCTGCAGTGCAACCCATCTAAAATACACCACATTTTCGGAAGAGGCGGCAGCTTTATCGATCAAAACGAACGCTTCGAATTTCAGCCTCCATGAAAAGGAAAACAGGACTCCTGCTCCTTTATTCCTTGAACAGAAGGAGGATTTTCAACAGGTGGGGCATTCATTGCAACCTATGCCCATTGAATTATTCCTGCCTGTGCAAATGTTACGGGACAGGGCCCCTGGCACCTTTTCACGTAACAGGGAGGGGGACATACACTCAAATTGAGGGCCTAGAGAGTGAGAACAGACAAAAGAAAAAAAAATTACCCAGCGCGTTGTTAGTCTGTGGAACTCCCTGCCACAGGATGTGGTGATGGCATCTGGCCTGGATGCCTTCAAAAGGGGATTGGACAGATTCCTGGAGGAAAAGTCCATCACAGGTTACAAGCCATGATGGAGATGTATCATTTCCAGGCTTAAAACCGGTGTACTTCAAGGCCCAGATGCAGGGGAGCGGTATAAGGAGACAGATATCTAGTCTTGTGCAATCCCAGACGCATTTGGTGGGGCCACTGTGAGATACAGGAAGCTGGACTAGATGGACCTTTGGCTTGATCCAGCATGGCTCTTCTTATGTTCTTATGTTCTTATGACTCTGATACCTCTCACCTCTGGTGTACTGGAGCTGTTGGCATTGCCTCATCCTTGGCTTACTACCCCAACGTAGAGCTTTCCACCTTTACATATTTTTATTACAGATCTGAAAATCCCCCAACCAGTATTGTCATGGTTCTTTATCCATCACCACCACCCCTGTTAGTGAAGCTTTTGTCCTGAATAGCAGATGCATTTCTCTGGTAGCAACCATACCCAATCCCTTTACACCTCTTTAGAAAGGAGTGAAAACATTTGTCAAGCTTTTGAGTCATCAGCCTTTGCCTTGGGGTTATTATTATTTTTTTTGGGGGGGAGGGTTTACCAGAAGGATTTTGTAGCTGTTCTAATTTTGAAATCATGTTTCTGTTGGTGCTGAATATACTGTGAGCTGCTTTGGGAAACTGGAATGAGCTCCCTCAGTCTCTAATTGTAGTGCTATAGCCAGTACACCAGACTGCCTTCATGGGTTCCCTTATCTTCAGAAAGATGGCTGATAAAACAAATACACAAACAGCATCATAGAGCAGTGGAGTCGGAAGGATCCTGTAAGGTCATCAAGTCCACCTCTCGATTGGACAGAGGGTGCTCCAATTTTCTCTTGAATGCCTCCATTGTTGGAGGTCATTGGTTCCATCGACATACTGCTCTAACAGTTGGGAAGTTTTTCCTTGATTTTCTGTCGAAACCTGGCTTCCTGTAGCTCTGGCCCATTATTCCATACACATCACTCGGGGATGATCGAGAACAGGTCCTGCCCCTCCTCTGTATTTCATCTGTATTTGAAAAGTGCTAATTTCCACCTCTGTATTTGAAAAGTGTTTAATATTACCTCTCAGTCCTCGTATCTCTAGGCCATTGGGAGAGGGTTGGGAGAGTGAGAACAGACAAAAGAATTTTTTTTTTTACCCACCGTGTTGTTAGTCTGTGGAACTCCCTGTCACAGGAGGTGGTGATGGCATCTGGCCTGGATGCCTTCAAAAGGGGATTGGACAGATTCCTGGAGGAAAAGTCCATCACAGATTACAAACCATGATGGAGATGTGTGGTCTCCACTCCAGGATTAAAACCAGGGTACTTCAAGGGCCAGATGCAGGGGAGTGGTATCAGGAGACAGAGATCTAGTCTTGTGCGCTCCCAGAGGCATTTGGGGCCTTTTTACATGACCCCTAAGATCCGCTGGTCCCTTAAATTCGGACCAGAGATCTTGAGGGTTCGTTGCTGTTCCTCCCTCCCCACCCGCTTGGCACTTCTTTGTTCTGTCTGTGGGAGGGGGGGAGGAAAAAAAAGCCTTAGACAGAGACAAAAGAATAAAAGGCTTACCTCCCGGTGTTGGGGGAAGTTGCTCCGACCTCCGTTTACTTCCTGGTTCCTCTTTAAGGGGCGGAGGCAAAAGAAAAACAACAGAAAGAAGCGAGGAGAGCTCATGAAGTCTCCGCATCAAATATTTTTCACCATAAAAAAGCAGGTACAAGAAAACTGCAGTTTGGTCGCGCTAAAGTGGGTGGGGTCGCACTTAATTGTCTGCAAACTCTGGAGCTGGTGGGTAAACATTTTTATCGTCCGGAGCTTGCAGCCATTTGCGGCGGAGCTTAGGGGTCGTGTATAAACGCCCTTGGTGGGGCCACTGTGAGATACAGGAAGCTGGACTAGATGGGCCTTTGGCCTGATCCAGCATTGGCTCTTCTTATGTTCTTATGTTCAAACACCCCCAGTTCTTTCCGTCTTTCCTCCTAAGGCTTGGTTTCCAGTCCCCTGATCATCCTTGTTGCCCTCCTCTGAACTTGCTCTAGTTTGTCAGCATCCTTCTTAAAGGTGTGCAGAACTGGACCCTAGACTCAAGGTGAGGCCTAACTAGTGCTAGTACTAATACTTCACTGGATTTGGAGACTATACTTCTGTTAATCATGCCTAAAATAGCTTTTTTTTTTTTTGCAACTGCATTGCACTGTTGGCTGACATTCAGCTGACGATCTACAATAATTCCAAGATCCCTTTCTCATACCAAAGTCACATGTGGTTTCTTTTCCCTTGGTGTAGAACTTTGCACTCCTCCCTGCTAAATCAAGAGCTCAAGTAGAACATGGTGACTTCCTTCCAAGGTCCCCCTTGCTGCCACTTCTTCCACCAAAAAGTCGTAGTCAGGGGTGCTTAATTCTCTAGTTTCTTTATCCCCCCTTTTAAAGGAGAAAGGTATCCGCCACACAAGGCAGGTATACATTATCTTGGAAGTTTCCTGTTGGGCAGCATTTGCCTCCCAACAGATATCAGGATAATTGAAACCTCCTGTTTCCTTTTGTCTCATTTCTTCAGGGATAGTAAGGGGCAAGCTACAAATTAAGATGACGTCTCCTCTGCTTAAATCTTGCCTCTGCTTCACACTTGCCAGGTGGCTTTTTTTTGTAAAGTACCCCTTTCTGGCCTCCAGTCTGCAACATGAAGCAAATAACGTTGCTCTACATTACAGGGTTATTGTGAGGACCAAAAGTGAGTGGGTGAAGAACTTTGAAAATTCCAAAGAGCAGGTTAAAAATATCCATGTGCCACCAAGCTGAATCAACTCGTGGTGACTCTTTTGGGGGGATTTTGCAGGTAGAAAATCTACAGAAATGGTCTTCTGGCAGCGCCCTGGGACCATGCAACTTGCCCAGAGTTATACAGGCTGGCTTTTCTTGGAGGCTCAGTGGAGATTTGAACTCCCAAACTATGGCACCGCAGCTCAACCACTGAGCTATCCAGGATAGAAGCATGTTTTTTTTTTAAATTAATGCAAAGGTGAAGGCTAGAGCAGCGACACAGCCTGTTTCGTACTCTTGACCTCCCCACCCCGAGGTTTTTGGACTACAACTCCCCGAAGCCCTAGCCAGCATGGCTAACGGCCAGTGGGCTGTGGGAGTTGTAGTTCTAAAAATCTGGGGACACCAGATGTCTGGAACGATCAACTTAACTGCCCATTTCAAATAGCACCTCCCTGACTGTCTTTTCGGAATTAATGCTTGGGCTGGCCACCCTGAACAACACATGTGCAAGAGACTAGAGAGTGCTTCTAGCTCAGTGGTTCTCAATCTTCCTAATGCCGCGACCTTTTAATACAGTTCCTCCTGTTGTGGGTGACCCCCTTGCCCTGCTTGGAAGAGGCCACGAGCCCCCTTTGGCAGGCCAGTCCTGCTGGGGTCATAGAGAACTGCCCTCTACAGGCACCCTCGGCCAATCGCAGCCTCCGGTGCCATTGATCGACATCCCCTCCAACCTATCAAGCTGTAACTCACTCTTTCCCCCCTTCCTCCCCCCCCTCCTCCAGACCCAAGCCGTTTGTGCCCTTTTCTTTACTGGCTCATGGTGACCCCTGCGAAATGGTTGTTCGACCCCCCCCCCCAAAAAAAGGGTCCCGACCCCCAGGTTGAGAACCACTGTTCTAGCGAGATAGTTCCAGGGGTAGTGGGCTCACTATACCCATCAGCCTTGGAGCATCAGGTCTCTGCTGAGGAAAGATGGGAGTTGCAGGCCATCTTGAGAGCCGTGCCGTGGCCACCCCATATTCTTAGCACCTCCTCGGAAAGCTGCTTCACGGGTCCCACTGTGGCCAGATTTCATAGAATCCTAGAATCCTAGAGCTGGAAGCGACCTCAAGGGCCATCCAGTCCAACCCCCCTGCATTACAGGAACTCCCACAACAGTATTTCCGACAGATGGCCATCCAGCCTCTGATTAGAAACCTCCACATTTATTTATTTATTAAATTTATGTACTGCTCCATCTAGCTACATGGCTACTCTGGGCAGTTTACAAGCTGAACAGAAATCAAACCATAAGCAGTAAAATACAATATAACAAATAAGCACAGGTATATAAATAAAAACACTATAACTAGTAAATAATATATAACAACAGCATAAAACAGGAGCAAGATGGGCTACAGATAAAAGCAAATAAATATATAATAACAAGAAGACTCCACCACCCTCCTTTGTGACAGCATATTATTCCACTGCCAAACAGCTCTAACTGTCATGAAGTTCTTCCTAATGTTCTCAAATGGAATCTCTTTTCCTGTAGTTTGAAACCATTGCCCCGAGTCCTAGTCTCTGAAGCCACGGAAAACAAACCTGTTCCCTCTTCGATATGACATCCTTTCAAATATTTAAACATAGCTATCTTATTGCCCCCCCCAGCCTTCTTTTTGAAAGGCTAAACATTCCCAGCTCCCTAAGCCGCTCCTCATAAGACATTTCTTTCAGACCTTCAAGCATCCTGGTCGCCCTCCTCATAGGCTTAACACCTGTGAAATGTTTAGGAAGATGCAGCCTCATGTTCCACTGTTTGCCTTTTCTTTAAAAACATCTGGCTGATTCCCTGTAGAGAAGTGGTTCTCCACCTGGGGTTCCCCAGATGTTTCTGGACTGCATCTCCCAGAAATCCTGGCCAGGTCAGCTAGTGATGAAGACTTCTGGGAGATGCAGTCCAGGAACATCTGGGGACCCAACCCGTTAAGAACCACTGCTGTAGAGGAAGCCTACAGAACTGCTGGGTTGCTCAGGGGAAATAGAGGTCGGGAGTTTAATTCCCCCAAAGTGCCTCCCAGACAGGGGCGCTGGGCTTGATGATCCATAGGGTCTCTTCCAGCTATGCCAGGCATGTCCAAACTTCGCCCCCCCCTGCCCCCGATGATTTGGACCACAACTCCCAGAATTCTAAGCGTAGATTGCCAATGAGAAAGAACTGTGGGAGTTGTGGTTCAAAACATCTGGAGGGCTGAAATTTGGACATGCCTGAGCGATGCCATTGAAATGTTATTATTACAGCACAGTGGGGTGTATGGGATCTGTCTGTCTGTCTGTCTGTCTGTCTGTTATTAATTATTTATTTAAAATATTTTCCCCCTCTCCCCCAAAACTAGAGACCCAAGGCAGCTTATGTCACACAAAGTTCAAAGCTAAAAAAAAAGTTAATAATTCAAATATGAAAGAAGAATTACTGGTAATAATGTTTTTTAAAATGTTAGGTGTGAAACCATTGCAAAAAGAAGAAATAAAAAACAGATTTAGAACTAACAATATACAGTATACACCATCCCATTGGCTTGTCTCCTATTCATTAAGGGAAAGCGTGCCTGAAGAAGAGAAAGGTCTTTTACTTGTGGAAGGTAATTGAAGATGGGGCCAGGTGGGCCTCCGGTGGGAGGGAGTTCCAGAGTCAGGGAGCAGCCACAGAGAAGGGCCTCTCCCTGTCCCCGCCAAGGGCAGGACTGTGAAGAAATTAACAATCTTAAAGCCTGAGCACAAAGGGAGATGCAGTCCTTGAGGTGGCTTGTGTCTAAGCTGTTTAGGGCTTTATAGGTCAAAAACCAGCACTCTGAATTGTGCCTGGGGTTAAGAAGCCAGGCTCTGGCACCTAGAGGGCAGGACGGCAATACCTTCGGGTGGGATCCTGAATCCTGAAAAGTCACTCGGCCTTCCTCTGGATCTGGACAAAACCCCGGGCACAGCTGAAATGGGCGATTGACTGTTTCGGAGACTAGGACTCCCAGCATTGTTGGCTGGGGAGGCTGTCCCAAAACGTCAGTTTCCTAAGCTCTGGGTGTGTATAGTCGCCAGCACCTCAGCTGTTCTCAGCATCTTAGACCTTCCATGCCAGCTGGATGTGGTGTATCCCTGTTTTTCCCTTCCACCGACAAACACTGCTCTGTTGCTGGCAGGTCAGTGAGATCCTGGATCCTTGGTGCACCCAAACACCCCACCATCCCTGAGCCCCTAAAAGTGAGATTTTAGTTTGCACAGACTGGGGTGGGGGTAGGGTGGGGTGGGGGAGAATCTCCCTCCTTGATGCTCCTGTCTAATCGCTAGGGTATGCATTATTCTTCTCCGTCTCGAGGTTTGTGCCTGTTATCAGTTGTCTTATGCTTCTTGCCAATTACTTGTTTGCTGTTGTGTATTTCCCCCCTTTAATTTTATCATCATTATTAATATTTTAATGATCATTATTATTTCTTGGATTTCTTGTGTCTTTTATGTGAACCGCCCAGAGTTCCCTCTTGGGAAATCGGCGCGGTAGACAAATATAAAAATATAGAAGAAATAAAATAAATAATTTCCACCCCCCCCACCCTTGCTTGCACTCAGGAATCTGAAGCATTTCCCCCAGCCCGTGTCGGCCGCTGGCTTGCAGCAAGCAGCTACCTTGGCAAGAGAAGAGCAACACCCGTTTTCTGCTGCTTTTTTCTCCCTTTCCCAAAAAGGTCACAACAAGGCATGGGATCCCTTGTTTCCTGGCCATAGAATAGGGCCGAGACGTGGGGAGAGACAGTGGGTCCGGCGGCGGGGTTTGGGGGGCGCGGGGAGGGAAGGAGGCAGGGAACAGAAGAAACTTTGACATTTCTCTCCAGCAACCCTTCTCCGAACGAACGGGACCCTATTGGGGGATGCAAATGTCCCATTCCTGCCCCGCAACCAATGACGTCCCGGGAAGGGAGGAGCTTCCCATTGACAGAATAAGCACCTTGGTGTTTACTCTGAGCAGCAATGGGTGCAGCTCCTAGACTGTACGGGAGGGGAGGGGCCGAGGGTGTCTGGGAGGGGGGGGAGGAGGAGGAGGAGGAGGAGGAGGAGGAGGAAGAGGAGGGGGCTGTCAGCGAGGTTGGGCTATAAGAGAAGGCAGCAAAGAAGAGAGAGAGAGAGAGAGAGAGAGGTGGGCGTGAGCAGGCTGGCTTAGGAAAGGAAGCAGTCTCCGGTGAGAGCAGAAGGGGCACCGATCCCCCTCCACCCACCCACCCATTCATTCTCCGCTTTCTCTCTCTCTCTCTCTCTCTCTCTCCCTCCCCCCTTAAACCAAGGGCTGAGCATCTGTGGCGAGAAGGCGTGACTCCGTCGGCGGCGGCCGAGCAATGCCGTGGCCTCCGGAAGAATCCCCGGCCCGCTGCTGACACGCGCACACCCTCCGGTGCCCCTCCGGTTGTGTTTGCCAAAGACTCCGCTCCCCACCGTCTGTCCGTCTGGCGTCTCTGGGAGGCCCGCCGGCGAGGAGGCTGTCGTGAGGGCTGCCAGGGTGCCACCGGCCGCTCCGGTCCATTTGCCAGCCCCTGGCTTGCTGCTTTGGGGACAGAGTTGAAAGGGGGCGTGGACGGGGGAAAGAAGCATCCGGGGAGGCTCAGCCGCCCCCACCCCCTGGACTACTGTCGCCTGCCACCCGCAGCTCATTCCTCGGGCAAAGGATGGAGGAATAGCCCCGGCTGGGGCAGGGGTCTCTAGGGAGAGCCTGGAGGATCAGCAGTGGCACCGGCGGGGGCCAACTCAGCATCCTCAGCATGGTC
Source organism: Phrynocephalus guinanensis (assembly GCA_037367245.1). NCBI lineage: Eukaryota > Metazoa > Chordata > Lepidosauria > Squamata > Agamidae > Phrynocephalus > Phrynocephalus guinanensis. The sequence goes on from CM074737.1 coordinate 129,559,870, forward strand.
CAGCAAAGGAACGTGAGGAACCGGGGCCCGGAAGCCAAGAGGGAGGTATGTCCCAAAGATGCCTTGCTCCTGAAAGACGCCAAGGGCGAGCCGGGCTGGTGCAAGACCCCGAGTGGTCACATCAAGCGCCCCATGAACGCCTTCATGGTCTGGTCCCAGAACGAGAGGCGGAAGATCATGGACCAGTGGCCGGACATGCACAACGCCGAGATCTCCAAGCGCCTGGGCCGGCGTTGGCAACTCTTGCAAGACTCCGAGAAGATCCCCTTCGTCAAGGAGGCCGAGCGCCTGCGCCTGAAGCACATGGCCGACTACCCCGACTACAAGTACCGGCCCCGGAAGAAGGGCAAGGCGGGGAGTGCCAAGTCTCGCCCGAGGGTGCCGGTGAAAATCAAGCCTTCCCTTCTCGGGAGGGTGGCCTCTGGTCGAAGGCAAGCACCCAAGACGGACGCCGGTGTCAGCAGCCTGGCGGGACGCTCCACGCCCGAACTGGATGACGACGACCCCCTGGAAGCCCGGCTCTTGGAGGCGTCCTTTGACGACGACGGCCCCAAAACGCCCGGCAAGGAGTTGTGGCACGTGCTGCCGGCGGCCGTCGAGAAAAGTGGCTGGGTGGCCGACGGTGAGGACCTCAAAGAGCACGAAGCGGCTGCCTTGAACAAGTCCTTCTTGGAGCCGGCGAGGTCCTCCGAGGTTTCTTCTCCAGCGTCCACCCGGTCGCCACCGTCGTCCTTCGCCTCTTCGGACGAAGAGTTGGAAGAAGAGCTTTTGAATTTCCTGCCCGGCCGAGCCCAGCCGAGCGTGCCCTGCGGAACCCCAGACTGGTCCCTCTTTGACAAAGACCTTGACCTCTTCCCCTTGGGGACGCCCTCTCACTTCGAGTTCCCGGACTATTGCACCCCGGAGGTGACTGAGATGATAGCCGGAGACTGGCTGATGTCCAGTATTTCGGACTTGGTGTTCACATACTGAGTCCCAGCAGGTAACTTTCTCACTTCTCTGCAATCAGGTTATATCAGAAGAAGAAGAAGAAGAAGAAGAAAAGAATCCCAGCTGTTTACATGCAGGAATCAGGTATCTCTTCATTTCCTTGCCTCGGCTGCATTCGGAGGCAAGGTTTTCATCAGCCCATCCCCCAACCGGCACACACCCACTTTGCCGGCATCTGCCGCCTTGCCGTTGGTGGCGGGGCTTGGACGTCTCTTCACCTCTCTCTCACACCCCCCCCCTCCGACATGCCACCGAGAGCTCCTGGCTTGACGCAGTGTTTATTTACCCATGAAATTTGACTGTCTAATCAGGTTTTTCATTGTAACCCTCTCCAGCCGCCCTTCTCGCCGCCACCCCCCCCCACCCCCGAGTCCCCCTGCTCCTCCTCCTCCTCCTCCTCCTCCCTGGTGCAGCTGCTTCCTAGCTCTGCTGCCTTCCATGGCTGCCAGACTCTGCATCTCAGCCTCCACCTCACGCTTTCCCCTTCCAGGGTCCCTCTCGGCGGCTTCCTCCCTCTTCGCGCCCCTCCAATTCTGACCCCCTTGGCCGGACGCTCCGCTGGGCTTTCCATTTCGTTCTCTGGGTATGCTGTCCCTTAGGTGGGTTTGTCCCTCGCCCACCCTTTTCTGTTCTGTTCCATTCGAAATGGCTCCCAGGGAAGGAAGGAAGGAAGGAAGGAAGGAAGGGGGGGAACCTAAACAAACCCCCACGCACCAAACGATTCCCATTTCACTGCAACGCATCCCGTTTTTAAAGACGTGCAGGGATTTCTCTCGGCTGGCCACCGTCTCTGGCGCCCAAGGTGGGTCGGGCTTCCGGGTCTTTGACGCACGAGACTTTGGCGTCGCCAACGCACGGGAACCCGTCCCCCTGCCGGGGTGGGCAGCCTTCGCTTTGGGGTGGGCGAAGCAAAGTTGCGCACACGTGGTGCGCACATGGATCCCAGAGACACGCACGCACCTCCCTCATCGATACGTGTGGCAGCGTTGCCACTGTCCCTCCCCCCCCCTCCTCCCCCCCCTCCGGCGGCCCCCCCACAGGATCAACCCCCCCCATCTTTTTTTGGCCAAAGGTGTGCCACCCGGCAGGAAGACAGGGCCCCTCCCTCTTTGCATGCTCCGTCTGAGGCAGATGCCCACAGACCAGACTGCCGATCCTTGCCACTCCCTGTGCTGCGACCCCCTCCAGATTCTCTGCGGCTGGGGTAAGGAGATGCCGACAGCCAGGTCTTCCCTGAGGGCAGTTGGGATGGGACACGGTGCCCTGGAGCCCACCTGGGCACATCGGAGGGCCCTTTCCTCTCCCTCTCCCAGGGCATGACTTTGACCGAAGGTCGAATCCAGCCAAACCCGGGCTGCTGTTGGGAGTACTGGTCCCGAGAGCAGGAGATTTCACAGCAGCTGGTTCGTACGGAGCCGCCACGCTGAATCGGCCGGTTCTGCTCCTGCCAGCTTCTGTTGCTGGTTCTTGGCCACCTCCTCCTGCCGGTACCCGGAGAGGGATCCTGGGTTGTGCCCGCCGGCGCAGCTCCTCAGAGCTGGTTGCCAGCTGCGGATCCCAGATCACAGGCTTGGCACCACAGCCCAGGAGCAGCGGTGGAAGCGGGGTGGGGTGGAGGGCAAATCTGGTCCCAAAGCCAGCCCAGTGAGGCGTTGCAGCTGGGAGTCATGTTTTGGGGATCTCTCTGTTTGGAAGCTGCCAAAGAGGGATGGAAGTTGAGGTCCCTCGGATCTCCCCTTGTTTTGTCAGGGCAGAGAAAGGCACATTTCTTGGTGCAGAAATCTTTCTCCAACCTGAGACCTCTCGGGAGTTTTTGACAGTCTCCAGGTGGCAGTTGGGTTCTTCGGTGGCCAGGTTCCTGACCGAACGACGCCGACGCTCTCCTGGGTTTCAAACCAGCTTAATTTGCCAGGGCTTCCCCTCCCTGCTCGGTGGCAGGAATTCTAGTTATGCAGGGTTAGGCCTCTTTAAGCACCGTGCAGGGCACCCCTCGCCAGGGAAGCAACAGCCCTTAAACCAGCGTCGCCTTACAATGTAGACGGACCTTTGCTTTGCACAAAGGAAAGGTTTTTTTTATATATATATATATATTTTGGAAGCTTCCACAGTGGGTTCTCTCCTCCCTTCCCATATATGGGCACGCCTAGCCGAAGCTGAAAGGAGCTTTTAAATAGATGTTTCTTCTTCTGCCAAAAAAAAAAAAAGGCTCCCTGGGAACCTTTGTCCTTCTTTCTGCCTTCAGTGGACCTCACGGGACCCTTGTTGGATTCCGTGCGGCACGCCAGGAGACCAAAGCTGGTGCTGAAATGGCAACCATCCCATAAGGCAGGGCCAGGCACAGCCGCTGCTTCCCAAACCAGTGGCAGTACAAGGGGGCGGATGGGTGATACAGCCCTCCAGCCTGGAGATGGTTGCATTTTGCTCCTCTGAGCCTCTTCGGAATTTCAAGTGCTGGGCGTCTTACTTAAATAGCATTAATAACGCCCACCCTTTAAACATCACGGATGCCGTTGCCTCCAGCATCATTGACGGGGTGTGGGGAGGGCAGCGGGGTGGTTGGTTGGGTGGAAGAGCTTGAGCTGATCCGGTGGGCTCTTTGCAAGCGCAGCGGCCAAGCTCAGCCTTCAGACTGGGTAGGCGAGAGGAGTGGGCCCCTGGTTAAGGGAACCTGGACAGGCCTCCACAAGTTTCTGTCCCTCAACACCTTTTCTTCTGGATATGCAAAAAAAGAGCCTTTCTGCAGAGCCAGTTCGTGGGCTCTCAAGTCCCTCTTCTTCTCTGAACGTCATTCTTTGCGTCTGACGCCAGTGCGTCCTAGCCTGTTGCCGTCTCCAGCGCAGAGTTAAAACTTCTGCACCGTTTTGTTTTAAAAGGCCAGGAAAGGGAGGGAATGCTTGGATCTCGCCTGAGACCTTGAATGGTGTCTTCCTGAAACTGGGTTTGTGATGAGGGCGAACGGATTGGAGTGACGAAAGGCACTCTCTGCAGCAGTCCCAGGCAATCTGTCGCTAACCACAGAGACTTTTTTTTTTGAACAATGCTAAGCATCACCTTAGCACTGTAGAGCTGAAAGGGACCCTCTGGGTCATCCAGTCCAACCCCTGCCTAGGAGACCCACTGTGGGGAATCCAACTCACACCCTCTGGCTCCAGAGACCTAAACCCCTTTTGTCTCAGAAATGCTACCTACAATAGCACCCATCTTGCCGCGTGGTTTGCAGGGCAGGTTCTCCTGCGGCAAGGCGAGGCAATGAGGGCCACTGTGGATGTCTGTGAAGATTCTCAGTCATCCAGGTGAGTTTCATCTGGAAGTTGAGTCGTGGCAATTTGATGAAGCTGTTTGGATGAGCAGCAAAAAAACGTTTCTATCTCTCCATGACTCAACTTCCGGGCCACTGAGGATGTTGCTCGACTACAGCCCCCATCAGCCCTTGTAGCATAGCCAGTGGTGGGGAACGCTGGGAGTGGTGGTTGATCGACACCTGAAGGGCCATGCCTCGCCCACCCTTGCCTCACAGAGCTTTTAAAAATGCCGCTCTCTCACTGAACCACCTGAGAAGGGACCTGAGCAAGGCCAGTGGTTCTCCGGTCCACTTAGAGCAGGCATGTCCAAACTTCAGCCCATCAGATATTTTGGACAGCAACTCCCACAGTCCTTTGCCATTGGCAGTCTAAGCTTAGAATTCTGGGAGTTGTGGTCCAAAACATCAGGAGGGCTGAAGTTTGGACATGCCTGTCTTAGAGGACCTCAGTCCTTCCTCCACCCCACAAACGCCAACAGGGTGACCCGTCTGGATCCAGCTCCCTCGTGCACCTCTTGCTGGTCTCCTTCCTTTGCATTGGACACGCAACATGAACCACAACTGGCATGTGTCCCAAGAGCGGTGGTGGCCACCGGAGCTGGCAGGCCAGAGGGCAAGGTCACCAGGGGTGCAGCCGATCCCCCCCCACCACCACCATTGATAGTCCACCTAGGCAGGTCTCAGGTCAAGGTGCAGCTCCACACCCTAACGGTTGAGAGGAGATTTTAGGGGTTAAGTGGCCCCTGCGCCCCCTGCCTGTACTTAGGGACCCCCCCCCCCCGCTCCAGGGGTGGAAGAAACAGCTTTGCACCCCTGCTTTCCTGTTGGGATTGCCAGCTTACCAAAATTGGGTTTGATCCAAAAAGCAGGAGCCTGGCTTCATCTCCCGGGCACACGGGTGCGTTTCTCCCTGCTTCCCGTCGCATTCTCAGTTGGTTGAGGCATTTTTCATCTACTACACCACCTGAAGGAGCCGTGAAATGCATGTAAAAAGGTAAAGGTTCCTCCTCCCCCCCCCGCACAAGCGTGCTAGTCGTGTCCGACTCTAGGGGGCGGTGCTCATCTCCGTATTCGAGCCGAAAGAGCCGGTGTTGTGCAAGTCCGTGGCCACGTGGCTGGCATGGCTGCACGGAAACACTGTTTTACCTTCCCGCTTTTTACAGCAGTACCTGTTTTAACTAGTTGCACTGACATGCTTTCAAGCTGCTAGGTTGGCAGGAGCTGGGGTTATCAGCAGGAGCTTGCTCCGCTGCATGGCACCCGGGATTCGAACTGCCGAGCTGCCGACCTCGCAGCCAACAGTTTTCGGAGCCTGAGTCCGCTGAGCCACCACGCCCCAAATGAAACACTGCTCCTGTTTATTTTTATAACTGCGCACTTTTGATGGGGCCGAGAGCCAGCTGAGTGAGGTTGGTGCAGGAGGCGGCTGCTCCCAGGAGAAGTACTGTTAGACCTTCCCAGGAGATGTGAACTGGAGAACGCCACCCTTCCTTTGATGGGGTGGTCTCCCCGGAATTTGGACTACAATTCCATGTTGGGTCTGCCACTGGCTTTCCCCTCCTAAAAGCAGCTGCCCCTGACCTCCAGGGCTGGTTTGTCCCATGTGTTTTTAATTCCTTTCGCCGGGCTTTCTCCGTTTCCCAGTTATAATTAGAGCCCAACAATTTTGCTAATTCTATTTGCTAATCTTAGAAACCTGGCTGTGTTTCCATAGCTCTGGGATCTCCCAGACTTGCGTTGACAAGCCCTCGGGTTCTCCGAGCCCATCTGAGCTCAGGTCGGGAGCCAGAGCCCAGTCATTTAGACAAGGAGGAGGCAAAAGTGGAAGGAGGAGGCATCATCGCAGTGTGGAACATTCTTCCCTTTTGGCAGGTCCAGGGTGCCTGCCCGGTGCATGAAATCCAAAGCCCTTTTTTGCAAAGCTTTAGAGGAAGTTATTTTTTTTTTAGCCTTCAACTCCCAGGATTCCCTAGGCGGCAAGGCTAGGCAGAATGTTGCAAGTGTCGGCCAGGGGGTGGGGGGAACCCTGCTCGATAGCTTGGGGGGTTTAGCTCTCTGGCTGCAGAACTAGACGTTGGAAGTTCGATTCCCTGCTGATCCATAGGGTCCGTTCCAGCTCTGCGGTTCTCACTATTAAAAGCCATCCCCATTAGATGTATTGGCGTAGTTTGACCCAGGGTGCAGGATTCAGATTTTTCTCACTGCCATGTGCAGAAGTACTGCATTCCTGCTGACAAGTCATGGTGAGTGGCCCTTCTCTAAAGCATAACCCTGCACGGCTGAATTTAAATGCATGCAGCCTTGGAGGTGTTTCCCCCCTTCCTCCTCCTCCTCCCGGTAGGGGTACCAATTTTGGAAAACGAACCCCAACGGATCCTTGTAACCTGCTGAGGGACACCAGGGCCTGCCTTTTCACCCAAGAGCCAGCATTGCTGGGGAAGGTGGTGACTTGGCTCGGTCAGCCAACCTCTCCTGAGGAAAGACCTGTTTTAGAAAAACGACAGGTCTTGTAAAAAAGTTCTTGGGTTTTGATTCAGGTGAAGGAGGTGCCGGAGAACCGCCTGTGATCCCAAAATTTGCAATTTCCCTTGTCAACCTGATCCCGCCCGACTGCCTCGTGGTGGCCACAATATCCCTGATTTCAACCTTAGGAAACCAAACTCTTTCATAGTTTCCTCCCTGCCATGAATGTCCAAAAGAGTCTCAATCCAGGAGCCCCCGCTGATCTGTTGGTCTGCAGTACCCATTATCCACTGAAGGCATTCGGGTCGGAGGGTGTGTCTAAAACACCAGGTTATGGGGCTCCCATTGTCAGTCTCACACACACAGACCCAGGAGCCCTGTCCCTCCCCCCCACCCCCACCCCAACACACAACCACACCCTCCAAACCTGTGTCGGCTCACTGTGTTTGTGTGTAGAGAATGCACTCTGCACACGCTCAAAGGTGCTCTTGTCCGTTAACCATGATGTCACAATTCTCAGGGCAAAGCCCTGGCTGTGAAATGTACCTTCCGGGGTCCTTGCACGGGGTGGCCAAACGGCTCCAGTCTGCAGAAGGAGGGTGAGATGCAATCCTTCTCCCCCCTGCCCCCCCCCCCAGAAGGGGGTAATGCCTAGATGTGTGCAAGGACCCCTCCCCTCGGCAAGGCTAGCTCCTCTGAAGGCTATGCCAGAGTTTTTTCTCTTGCTGTTTTTATTTTCTAACTTCCCCCAGTTCGCTTTTTTGGACTGGTGCGTTTCTCGCCTTGCCCGCACGGGCCATCTCTCTCTCTCTCTCTCTCTCTCTCTCTCTCTCTCTCTCTTCTCCTCTGCCCTCCCATTTCTGGAAGGGATCCGTTTGGCCTCAAGTGCTACTCAGAGTTTACAAACATATCAGGCAAAAAAAAAAAAAACCTTCCTCAGGACCCAGGGCCGGGTCAGGATCAAACCTGACCTGGTCTCACACAACCACGGAGATGGGCTAGGCCCCTCTCAGCCTTGTCCCAGCTCCCTTCCAACGTCCAAGCACAAAAAACAAAACAAAAAGAAAGAAACTTCACACAACGCTTCCTTTCGGAGCTGGAGGAAAGAAAAAAACCGATGCTCCTTTGGGGACTACGAAGCCCAGAATCCCTCCCCTCCCACACACTCAGCCAGCATGACCGCCGGTGGGGGATGCTGGGAGTTGTAGTCTGAAACAAGAACTCCTAAGCTCTGCTTCCTCTTCCCTTGATTTTCTCTTGAAGCAACTTATAATTGGGGGGGGGGAGAGGGGGAGGGAGGGCGGGCATGTGGGGTGGTTGGAATTGTTTCTAAGGGGGAGGGGGTAAAATACAGTGGTGCTCAGTGGTGAATTCACATTGGGGGGGGGGAAATGTGTGCGACATTAGTGCATTAGAGATGTATGGAGAAACCCTTTCCTCTTTCTGCTGTGAATAATTTTTTTTCCCTTTGCATTCCCAGCGCCTGTAATTTGCTTCTGTGCGTGTGTGGGTGTGTGGTTTTGTTGGGAAGCTAAAATAAAATATGTTAAATTTTTTTTGGGTGGGGGAAAAAAAAACAAAAACCTCTTTCTCAGGTACAAACTCCATAGAGGGTGGCCAGCAGGGGTGTCTCGGGTAGGGAGGAGGGGATACCCCACCCCTTTATTATTCTAAACCTCTCTCAACACTTGACAGTTTTCTGCAGGTGCCAACCAGAATGAAATGAATAATAATAATAATAATAATAATAATAATAATAATAATAACAATAACAATAAATGATCATGTTCTGTCTGCAAAATGGTGCTTTAAAGCGCTGTGGATTTTCCTTCTCGGTAAATGTTGTGTTCGTGGTGACCATTGTCTTGGAAGAAAATAGGCTCGTAGGCATTAAAATAAAAGTGGGGGCGTTCGCAGCACTGGGTCCATCCGTGTGGTTATGTGACTAGCTTGGGAATTGGTGAAACGGTGGTTGTAACCTTGGAAATAAAGTTGTGTTCTTGGTCTTGAACTCCATCCAGTCTGCGCGTCTTTGTTGTTGCTCGTGATCTTGTTCACACCTCTCCACCGCCACCACTTCCCCTGAAGACCGATGAAGCTGTTTGGATGAACAGCGAAACGTTTCTATCTCTCAAAAAAGAAGTCCAGTAGCCATGACTCAACTCCCAGTTAAACGCACCTGGATGACTGAGAATCTTCACAGACACTTCCCCTGAAGGTCAGAGGTCAGCAGCATACATGATGCCCCTCCTTCTCCAGGCTTATCTTCACAACAACCTTGCAAGGTAGCGAGGACAGAAACCAGAACAGGAGAGAGTTCTGGGGTTTAAAAGACAAACAGGTCTTATTTGGAAAAAACTGTTTTGGGTTGCACTGCTGAGGGGAGCGGGGAGTTAGAATTCAAAAAAAAAAATTCAGTACACAAAGTTTTATAAAACTCGGTAGCCTTTAAGGTGACGCAAGATAAAAAAAGACATAGTGGAACTGGAAAAGGTGCAGAAGAGAGCGACTAAAAGGATTACTTGGCTGGGACACCTCCCTTAGGGGAAAGGCTAAAACATTTGGGGCGTACAAAATAATGCAGGGCATGAGTAAAGTAGATAGAGGGAAGCTCTTCTCCCTCTCACAAAATAGCAGAACTAGGAAACATCCACCCAAACTGAGGGCTGGGAGAGTGAGAACAGACAATTTTTTTTTTTACCCAGCGTGGTGTTAGTCTGTGGAACTCCCTGCCACAGGAGGTGGTAGTGATGGCATCTGACCTGGATGCCTTCAAAAGGGGATTGGAGAGATTCCTGGAGGAAAAGTCCATCACAGGTTACAAACCATGATGGAGATGTGTAATCTCCAGGCTTAAAACCGGAATACTTCAAGGGCCAGATGCAGGGGAGTGGTATCAGGAGACAGATATCTGGTCTCATGCGCTCCCAGAGGCATTTGGTGGGGCCACTGTGAGATACAAGAAGCTGTACTAGATGGGCCTTTGGCCTGATCCAGCATGGCTCTTCTTATGTTCTTATGTTCTTAAGATGATTTGAATCTACAGAATAATGTAGCAAACACACATACACACCTCACAAATTTTGCCAGTGATCTGGAGGGCTGCTGAGTGGAGATTCGAACCCATGCCACCCTATTTCCATGCCTACAGCACACCAGTTCCCTTCTGTGCCTCTGTTGCACTACCCTTGGGAGAGGAAGTTTCATTCTCGCTGTTAATTTGAAATTCAACAGGCCCAAGAATAGCATGGCTGGGATTGGACCAGACACCTGTATGATTTCCAGGAGAATACCCACACACTTTTCTTGGCAGAAAACACACCAGTGGGACATCACACAGAAGACCTTTGAGAAGCAGGATAGGTTGCCAACTGTTTTAAAGGACATTTTTGCTGCGCCCATTGTTTGCAAGAGGATGCATCTGGTGGGGCCACTGTGAGATACAGGAAGCTGGACTAGATGGGCCTTTGGCCTGATCCAGCATGGCTCTTCTTATGTTCTTATGTATATCCCTGCCACAGGAGGTGGTGATGGCATCTGGCCTGGATGCCTTCAAAAGGGGATTGGACAGATTCCTGGAGGAAAAGTCCATCACAGGTGACAAACCATGATGGAGACGTGTAATCTCCAGACTTAAAACCAGGGTACTTCAAGGGCCAGATTGCAGGGGAGTGGTATCAGGAGACAGAGATCTAGTCTCATGCACTCCCAGAGGCATCTGGTGGGGCCACTGTGAGATACAGGAAACTGGACTAGATGGGCCTTTGGCCTGATCCAGCAGGGCTCTTCTTAGGTTCTCATGTTCTTAAGATTCTATGACTCCATAATAGCTTTTCCAAAGGGTAGCTGCATAAATCCATGATGGCAAAAACAATGCCACGTTCTGTGGCTTTTTTGCAGACTGGCATGTTCTTTTGGGCTTAAGCTTTTGCGGATGGTAGCCCACTTCTTCAGATGCATGGAGGAAAGCTTCAGTAGAAAGAACCGCCTGAACCCTCTCTTGAAAAGTGACAAAACAGATGTTTCCTTTGCTTTTGCCACATCACGGGGAGGCGGGAACCCCTGGGAAAGGCCACAGTGCTGGAAAAGGTGGAAGGCCGCAGGAAAATAGGAAAGCCAAATACGAGATGAATTGACTCCCTAAATTCCTTGAGGCTTTAGCTTGCAAGAACTGAGCAGTTGAGGACAAGATATTTTGGAGATCACTCCTAGGATCGCCATAATTAGGCATCAACCTGAGGGCAGGTACCGGAACAAGAGGAACAGATACATTTTGCAGCACCACGAAGGGGAAAATATGAAACGGGACGGGACTAGAGATGGGCACGAAACGACCATTTTTTCGTTACCGTTCTCCGTTATTCGTTCCTTTACGTAACGGCACAAATAACGACTGTTGCGATGGGGCAGGCTCGAACCGAACAGAACCAAGAAAATTTTCTTCGGTTCTGATAGTTTCCATTAGTGGCGTCATGCCGCTCGCACAATGAAAAATGGAGCTGCAGCGGGTGGCGAGAGGGGGTTGGGCCTGGTGGAGCCTCTTTGCCTCTTCCCTGCCAGAGCTGACAACGCGAGACTTTGCCGATCTCGCAAGAAGAGGTGGGATCCGAGCCCTTATGAGCTGGGCTCCGGGATCTCGGCCACGTGGCGAAGCGGCAACGGTGTAGCCGGCTCGGAAGCCGGAGCGGAGGGCGTCGTTGCAGCGGCACACCCCCCCACAGGTTCCCCAGGTTTAGGCCGTGTGTGTGTGTGTGTGCGGGGCGGCGGTCTGCCGGGACGGTGGCTCCCAGGGCGGAGTGGTTCCCGGGGAGAAGGGCCCCAGTTAGGGTGGCGCTGCGCGGAGCTCCGGGGGTAGCGACCTGATGGGGGTGGTGGACGGCGCGGCGGATCAGTCCTTGGGGAGGGGGCCCAAGGGAGAGCAGCGCTCGGCGGTGCTCTGGGGGTGACGGCCTGTTGGGGGTGGTGATCGGAGCAGCGCCCGGCCCCGGGAGGGCTCCCCGCGGCCGCGGGAACGCTCTCCCAGCCTGCATGCCGCCGGCTCCGGTGGCGCCCGGCCCCGGGAGGGCTCCCTGCGGCTGCCACTTGCCGCACCCGAAAAAGGAAGAAACGGAACGAAGCAGGCCCCGGGGCCCCAAAAAACGGAAACGGAAGGAAGCGGACCCCAGGGCCCAAATAATGACTACGAGACGCCATTTTGGCATTTCGTGCCCATCTCTATACGGGACTTGCAGCCTTATTCTGCTCAGCCAGCAGTCGTTGAAAGTGATTAACAAGGTCATAAGGAGCAAAAATAAACAGAGGGACATACATGCATGGATGTCCTTGTCACATAGCAATTACCTTGGAATGCATCTTCTCCTCACCCCTTGTCATTCTGAGGGCAGTCGGTGACCCTTAATGACTACTAATTGACTGTCCACAGGGTGGTCTTAATGCATTCCCATTACATTTAATGCTGGGGGCCTTTCCCATTACAGCACAAATGTCCGACCCACCCACCTGAAGAACAGGGTAGTGGGCGACATACAGGCTATATAAATAAACAAAATAAATAAATAAACCACCCTGAGAAGCTTATACTGAGTGACCACCTATCTTCTCTGTCTAATATGTGTACATCCTCATCTTTGAAAGAGTGCAGATTGCCAAGTGCAGAAGCCAAGAAGAAGGAAGACAGGCACCTGAAGACAGCACTTAAGGCAGGCATGCCCAAACTTCGGCCCTCCAGATGTTTTGGACCACAACTCCCACAGTCCTTTGCCATTGGAAGCACAGGCTTGGAATTCTGGGAGTTGTGGTCCAAAACATCAGGAGGGCCGAAGTTTGGACATGCCTGACTTAAGGCCTGGAGATATCCAAAGTGGGCCTTCAACAAAGCAGTGGGCCGTCCCAGAAGAACAAGGGATCGGCCTGAGACCCCGACCCGACAGAGGAACCTGGTCATTCCTTACATGGCTGGAGTATCTGAGAAGCTTAAAAGGATTTTTGGCAAACCCCACATCCCTGTTTATTTCAAACCCACAAACACACTAAGGCAGAGACTTGTCCTCCCAAAGGATCCGATACCAAAACAAAAAAAGGAGCAATATAGTATATGCGGTCCAATGCAGTTAGGAGTTTGCAGACCTCTACATTGGAGAAACTAAACAGCCATTAAACAGAAGGATCTCCCAACACAGGAGGGGTAACAGCTTAGGACCAGAATCAGCAGTACACCTCCATTTGAAGGACAAAGGGCACTCTTTCAAAGATGAGGATGTACACATATTAGACAAAGAAGAGAGGTGGTTTGAGACAGGAGTAAGGGAAGCCATTCATGTGAGCATCGAAACCCCCTCCCTCTACAGAGGTGGCGGCCTCAGGCATTGTCTATCTGCTACTTATCAGGGTATGCTTTCCAAAGTACCCAGACAAATCAAAAAGCCTTCACCACCAAGGCCATAGCTAAGGACCCATTCTTGATAGGTTTCAGCACCTTTAGGTCATTGTTCACCTTAAGGCTATGGATACTATTGTCTCCCTAACGAGCCTATTTAGGCCATTATTCATCTTATGAGCCTAATTCAGACCAGGGTGACAAGAGGTCAAAGCTGACTATAAGATGGAGGACTCACACTAGCTGTATTCAGACTGATGAAGCTGTTTGGATGAGAAGTGAAACGTTTCTCTCTCTCGAAAAAGAAGTCCAGTAACCATGACTCAACTTCCAGATAAACTCACCTGGATGACTGAAAATCTTCACAAACCCTTGCTTGCTTTGTGGAACCAGGCAGGAAGGGTGAGCAGGGAACTTTGCTGTCTGCAAAATCATGCTCTTGAATTTAGTTCAATGAATAATCCCTCTGTCCTCCTAAAGCAGTGCTTCTCAACCGATGGGTCCCCAGAGGTTCCTGGACTGCAACTCCCAGAAGTCTTCATCACTCGCTGAGCTGGCCAGGATTTCTGGGAGCTGCAGTCCAGGAACATCTGGGGACCCACAGGTGGAGAACCACTGTCCTAAAGGAATCCCAGTGCTTATGCCCAGTAGCCGGGAAGTCTTGGCCGTTTGTTAGAGATGGGAAATATTGGGGAGGAATGAAGGCATAGACCAAAAGCTTAAAGAAATACGTGTTAGATTATATGAAGTCAAGTCTGCCCTGATTTATAGCAACTCTAATAAGGGCTTTCAAGTGAGATATTTAAGGTGTGATTCTACCAGTGCCTCCCACCCAGGGAGCTTTCATAGCAGAGCAAGGTTTCAAACTCAGGAGTCCTGGGTCCTTATCCATCACTCTATTCACTACACCGCACCAGGTATTTGTGTATTTTAATTAGAGCAAAATAATTGATTGGATGCATCACTCACATACGTGCATGCATGCGTATATACATACATACATGCAGACAGACAGACAGACTGACAGACATGTTTATCTGCTCCTGGATGCCTCCCAAAGAATTGTTTTTGCATGGGACAGTCATAGGGGACACACACGCCTTTTCCAAATCTTCCTCCAAATTACGGTCGGTAAGCAACCAATCAGTAACAAAAAGAAGGTGTTGGATGTTTGGGCATTTCCTGTAACTTTTTCCCATTCGGGTCCATGTTCAAGTTTGTCCATTTCCAGGCCCCTGTGGCCCTCAGGAGTGCCACGTGACAAGACGTTCTGCCCCCTCAGCCTACAAAAGCTGCCCACGCCAAGCCTTGATCGGAAGAAAAAGGCCAGAATCTTGTCTCTGTTTACACAAGGTTTGTTTCACTTGCCACAGTTCATTGCCACTAATGGGTGAAGTGTTGGCTTCCATCTTGGTCATGTGTTTGGTTGTGCCCCCCCCCCCCACAGTTGTGTGTCCAACTGCAACACCGGGATGCGCTCCAATACATTCTCGTTTACTTTTAGAATTGAAGCGAACCTTACAGGGGAAAATGGCAGCGTTGTGGACAGGATCCTGTGGCACCTTAAAAACTTCACAAGTCTCGAGCTTTTGAGCAGTGGCTGGTGAGTTATAGGGCTGGCCTTCTTTGCCACAGAAACTTATGATGAATTAAACTGGGTGAACCTGAAGGTGTCTCAGAGCTGTATATTTTGAGGCAGGCCAACCACCATCGCCCCATTATTACTATTTCTTGACATCAGGCAGTCTCCTGAGGGAAAACATGGTTTGTCAATTAGCACACAATTAGCACAACTGCTAGGGGTAACCGTCCTCCTGTATTCAGTGTGGCTATTGCATCCTTCCTGGGACTTCTGATTTGGTGGTTGTGTAAAACTGACACAACTTTAGAATCATAGAACAATAGAATCATAGAGTTGGAAGAGACCTCAAGGGCCATCTAGTCCAACCCCCTGCCATGCAGGAACCCCATCACAATATTTCGGATAGATAGCCATCCAGCCTCTGCTTAAAAACTAGAGATGGGCACGACTTAGCGGTATTCCCGTTTCCGTTTCCGTTACTCGGTTCCGTTACTCTACGGAAACGGTAACGGGAATTACTCCGCCAGACTTCGAGCTCGAACCGATGAACGAACAATTTTGGTCTGATTTGTCGTGCTCGTTCCTTGCATCGCGCAATCGCGCGATGCCACGCGGCACAGAAAAAAGTTTTTAAAAGTTAAAAAAAACCCAGTTCCCGGCCAAAAAGCAGGTGGAAAAATGCCTGCCGTGCCTCAGGGCACCTACCAGAGGGGTTGTTTCTGGAGGTCCCCGGCCTCCCCCCTCATCCCCCGTCCTGGGCTGCTCTGGTGGGACTCGCCGCAGGCTCGCAGCCAGCAAAAAGCCCAGTCTCGCCGGCCGCCGGCCGCCGCAATTAAAGCGCAAGCAAGCGGCACGGACGGCACAGGAAAAAACTTTTAAACTCTCCCCCCACCCATTTCCGGGCCAAAAAAGCAGGCGGAAAAATGCCTGCTTGACTAAGGGCGCAGGGCACCTACCGGAGGGGTGGTTTCTGGAGGGGGGGTCCCGCCTCCCCCCCGTCCTGGGCAGCCGGACTCGCCATGCCATGCGGTGCGGGCGGGGGATCCAAAATGGGGTGGCGAACGCAATATTGTTTTTGAAATCGTGGTCCAAAAACACACAAGCACAACAGAAACACTGAACATTTATAAACTGCCAGATTTTTCACAGTAGCAGTGGGTTTTTTCTTGCAACAAAATGTCTCTCCTCTCCTCCTCTGTCCTCCATTGATTATTTTTTTTACACCTGCGCAATGATGGGCTGGCCGAGTGGCCAGCCATGTGGGAGTGGACGACCATGCACATTTTTGGAGCCATCCCACCAATCGCATGGCCACTTGGCCATGGAGACTTCTGGGATGTGCCAAAAAGCCCCCTAAAACCTGCCCTAGCCCCCTAACCCTAACCCTAATCCTTGACTCCTTACCCATAGTCACAGACTGTCTTCTTAGTGGGTCAGAGAGGCACCCAGAGGTGCAACCCACTAGCCCACCGTAACCTTACCCGTCACTAGCCTAACCCTAGCCCTTGCACTAACCTACCTTAACCCTAAGCCAGATCTACTTGCATTGCACTACACACAAGTACGATTCCCTTCTTTGTGAGACATGGTGGTGCGAGAGCCTTAGGCATCACCCTATGCCTCTGGCGGGTTCACTGGTCTCGCTGTCTGCAACTGGTATGCATATCCATATGGCTATTGCATAGCATTTTGCAGCAGCAGCAGGTCAGGAGGGGAGACCCCCATGTTGAGGGGTCTCTTGGAGCCTGCTTCCCCTTCCTAGTGGGTGAGGATAGGAGGCACCCACGGGTGCCTCCAGGAGCCCGCTTTCCCTTTATAGCGGGCCAGAGGAGGCACCCACCCCACAGAGGTGCCTCCAGGAGCCCGCTACCCCCCAAAAAAACCAGTACTAACGAAAACGAAAAAAACGAACCGACTAATTTTTGCGAATTTTCGTGAAAAACGGAAACAACCCGAAATGGAACCGGCCCGACTAACGACAACTCGAAAAAAAAATTTCAAGTCGTGCCCGTCTCTATTAAAAACTTCCAAAGAAGGAGACTCCACCACCCTCCGTGGCAGCATATTCCACTGCCGAACAGCTCTAACTGTCATGAAGTTCTTCCTAATGTTCAAATGGAATCTCGTTTCCTGTAGTTTGAAACCATTGCCCTGAGTCCTGGTCTCTGAAGCCATGGAAAACAAACCTGTTCCCTTGTCAATATGACATCCTTTCAAATATTTAAACATAGCATCATATCCCCTCTCAGTCTTCTTTTTGAAAGGCTAAACATTCCCAGTTCCTTAAGCCGTTCCTCATAAGACATTTCCTCCAGACCCTCAACCATCCTGGTAGCCCTCCTCTGCACCCACTCGAGGTTGTCAACATCCTTTTTAAATTGAGGCGCACAGAACTGGACACAGTACTCCAGGTGGGGACTGAACAGAGCAGAATAGAGTGGTAGTATCACTTCCCTTGATCTAGACATGATGGTTCTGTTGATGCAACCAAGAATTGCATTGCCTTTCCTGGCCGCCACATCACACTGCTGACTCATGTTCAATTTGTGGTCCACCAAGACTCCCAGATCCCTTTCACAAGTACTATTCTCCAGCCAAGTATCCCCCATCCTATATCTGTGCAATTTATTTATTTATTTATTATTTGTGGAGCTTATATCCCACCCATCTTCCCGGGAGGGAACTCTGGGCGGCTAACAGTAAAACAATAAAAAAACAGTACAACAGGCAAAACAATAGTAAAACACAGAAGGTGGCTAGAAAAGGCGAAGATGGCAGCGGGCAAAAAAAAAAACTTAAACAGAAAGATCGCCAAACGCCTCCCTAAACAGGTGGGTCTTCAGGGCCTTTTTAAAGGCGGGCAGGGACTCTGTTAGGCGCAGCTCACTGGGGAGATGGTTCCAAAGCATGGGGCCCACCACAGAGAAGGCGCGGTCACGCGTACGCGATTTCCGTGCCTCTCTGGGTGTGGCCACCCTCAGTGAGCGCGCCTGCGCCAGTCTCGTGGGTCTGGCCCCAGTTGATCTCTGAGAGATACGCTCCGCCAGATACTCAGGTCCCAGGCCGTGGAGGGCTTTGAAAGTCAAAACCAGGACCTTGAACCTAATCCGGTGGACAACGGGCAGCCAGTGCAAGCGGGCCAGAACTGGGGTGATGTGCTCGTATTCATTTTTTTTTTACCTAGATGTAGCACCTTACATTTCTCTCTGTTGAAATCCATTCTGTTAGCTTTGGCCCAGCACTCTAATCTGTCAAGGTCTTTTTGGATTTTCATCCTATCCTCTGGGGAATTAGCAACCCCTCCCAATTTAGTATCATCTGCAAATTTAATTAGCATACTCTCTATTCCTTCCTCCAAGTCATTAATAAAGATATTGAACAGCACTGGACCCAGAACAGAAGCCTGGGGCACCCCACTGGTCACATCTCTCCGAGCTGAAGAGAGGCCATTTATGGTCACCCTTTGGGTGCGATTAGTCAACCAATTACAAATCCACCTGACAGTAGCACTATTCGTCCCACTTTCTACTAACTTCTTAGCAAGAATACCATGGGAAACCTTATTGAAGGCCTTACTAAAGTCCAGATAAACAATATCCACAGCATTCCCCTCATCCACTAGGCCTGTAATTCTTTCAAAGGAAGAGATCAAATTAGTCTGGCATGACTTGTTTTTAAGAAACCTGTGTTGACTTCTTGTAAGGACAGCATTGTTTGTTAAATAATTGCAGACTGACTGTTTAATAATCTGCTCTAGGATCTTTCCAGGAATTGAAGTCAAGCTGACTGGATGGCAATTATTTGGGTCCTCCTGCATTTTATAGAACAAATAATGCTCTTTCTTTGATGAGGTGACAGCCTCGTCAAAAGGTGTGTGTGTGTGTGTGTGTGTGTGTGTGTGTGTGGTGAGGGACAAATGCCAAGGCATCTGTGCTGAGGATGGAGTCACCAGCAGAAGAGTGCATTTGCCTTGGGCATGCAGCAATCTGGGGGCGCCTGGAGGGGGAGCGAGAGTAGGAAGCCATGCGCCATCCCGCTAGCAGTCCTCATTTTGCCCCGCTAAGGCTTGGCAATCCTTAATCAGGGGAAAGGAGGAGAGGGAAGCAGGCAATGTTTTTTCCCAAGCAGCACCTCCATCAATTGCTCCCCCTCCTCCTTCCCCCACCCCCGCTAAGGCTTGGCGATTGATTGTTAGCCCAGGGAAAGGAGGAGAGGGAAGCATTCGACGGAGGTGCTGCTTGGGAAAAACATCCAATCGCCTGCTTCCCTCTCCTCCTTTCCCCAGGCTAACGATTGCCAAGCCTTAGCCAGGGGAAAGGAGGAGGGGGAAGCGTGATGCTTGGAAAAAAAAACCTATTGCCTGCTTGGCGCTATCCGCACTCTGTGCGGTTTGCACAGGAGAGCCTTAATTGGAAAGGAAACCCACGAAGAGGGCATGAGAAGGAGAAACCCTTCTTCCCTTCCCTCACAGTTCCCCCAGGATCTGCCCCCCCCCTTGCTGGGTGGGTGAGACATGGTTGGGGGGGGAGGAGAGGGCGCAAAACCTGACTTTGTCCCCAGGTGCTCCAAACTCTAGCTATGCCACTGGCACCGCCAGAACTTGAGCAACAAGAAGGCTCATGAGCTGTGAATCGCGACAACACCAATCTCTGTCTTGCTCCAAATGGTAAAAGGGGGTCTAATGACGATGCACCAAACAGCAAGAAGCACACGGAGGGGACTAAAAGGAGACAGAGACTGGGTCTGCGCCTGTTTGCACCAGCAGGGCTTGGAACAGGAGAAGATGGCTCTGAGGGCCCTCTTTAGAAACTTGTTAAGGGGTCTAGATGCCCTGAGCACATCCGATTTCGCCTGATTTCGGAAGCTAAGCAGAGTCGGCCCTGGTTAGTACTTGGATGGGCGACCACCAGAGAATACCAGGTGCTGTAGGTGCCTGGAGTAGGAACCGGCAAGCCGGTCCAGTATTCCTGCCAAGAAAACTCCGTGGACATGGGATCACGAAGAGTATAACGACACAACATACACAAGAGTGACTCATTTTCTTGTGCTCCAAGCACCCCACAAATGAAGCCAGGTTTTGTCTGGTCAGACACTTGTTGCCACCACGACAGCAAGCCTTGTTGGAAGGTGTCCGGGCGAGCCTGAGGGGTGGGGTGGGGAGGTCGGGGTTCCCTTTGGCGATGGAGAGCCCTGGAGATAAGGCTGAAGATCAAACCAACAAGAGCTCCGTGTGCTGTCTTGGCGGTCTCTTCCCTCCCTCCCCCCTCCGTCTCTCTCTCTCTCTCTCTGTCACCTTAGCAAAACTACAGGATTAGGCCCCACCATTCCTCTTCCCTGACCGTCTATTGTCTTGGAACCCCCCCCCCCCGACGGTGCATTCCCGCCTGGCGTGGTGGTGGCCATTGAAATCAGGAACACAAACAAGGGACCAGCTGCCGGGTTTTAATCTGCTGATGGGCTTGAGGGGGCTTGGTTGTTCCCACCCGAGGTCTGCTGTGGAAAGCGGGTCAATTTCTTCCCAGAGCCCGGTGTCTGTCTGTTGGCTCCCGGGCTCCGCTGTGTTGTCATGAATCAACAGGCCAGTGCCACCACCCTGTTACCGTGGAGACAGCTTCCTCCCGGGGATGCTGATGATGTCACTGGGATGTTGTTGGCACAGACCTCGAATGATGCTCAGGCCATGACATACATTTTCTATTATTATTATTATTATTATTATTATTATTATTATTATTATTATTATTATTATTATTATTATTATTATTATTATTATTATTATTATTATTAATTAATTAATTAATTAATTAACCACACAGCTATCTACGCTGGATTTTATATTACCAATCACTAGTCGAACGCTTCCCAAGCGTTTAGGACTATGTGATGTATCTGCGAATTATGCGAGCAGATCCCAGTAAGGTGGCTTTCTGCATCTGACTGATGGTGACTTTGTCCACTCCAATTTCTTCTAAATATTTGCTTAGCTCTTTGGGCACTGCAACCAGCGTGCCAATTACTGCTGGGACCACCTGTACCGGTTTATGTCAGAGTCTCTGAAGTTCAATAAGATCCTGGTATCGGGTAATTTTTTTCAAGTTGTTTCTCAGTGACTCTACTATCACCTGGTATAGCAACATCAATAATCCACACTTTTTTCTTCTCCACAATCACAATATCGGGGGTATTATGCTCCAAAACCCTATCTGTCTGTATTCGGAAGTCCCAAAGTAATTTTGCATGTTCATTTTCAGTCACTTTTTTAGGCTTATGGTCCCACCAGTTCTTTGCTACGGGCAGATGATAGTTCTGACACAAATTCCAGTGGACCATTTGAGCAACTACATTATGACGCTGTTTGTAATCAGTCTGAGCAATTTTCTTGCAACAACTCAATATATGGTCGATAGTTTCATATGCCTCTTTGCAGAGTCTACATGTGGGGGACTCAGCTGATTTTTCTATTCTAACCTTAACAGCATTTGTTCTGATAGCTTGTTCTTGAGCTGCAAAAATCAGGGCTTCTGTCTCTTTTTTTCAGTGTTCCATTGGTGAGCCATAACCAGGTCTTTTCCTCATCTACTTTTCCTTTGACTTTTTCGAGGAACTGCCCATGCAGCGCTTTATTAGGCCAGCTATCAGCTCGTATTTGCATTGTTGTTTTCCTGTATTGACCCTTTGTTTGATTTACTTTAAACACCTTCCTGTTCTTAACCTCCAATAATGCTGGCTCCGTACTATTTTTTACATAATCTGCCAATGCATGTTTCTCTTCTTCAACTGTCTGCTTCACTTGCAGAAGACCTCTACCACCTAATTTTCTAGGTAAATACAGCCTGTCAACATCATTGCGTGGATGTAATGCATAATGAATGGTCATAAGTTTTCTTGTTTTCCTATCTAGAATATCCAGCTCTGTCCGAGTCCAGTTTATAATGCCAGTGGTATACCTTATGACCGGTATGGCCCAGCTATTAATGGCCTTGATGGTGTTACCACCATTCAGCTTACTTTTTAATACTTTTCTGACCCTTTGGATATATTCTTTACTGACCACATTTTTCACTCGCCCATGCTTGATATTATCTAATTCCAGTATGCCCAGATATTTATAGGCTTCAGACTGATGATACTTAATAGCTTGTCCATTTGGCATTTCAATTCCTTCACTCGCAATGATTTTTCCTTTTCTCAGTGCCACTGTGGCACATTTGTTTAGTCCAAACTCAATACTAACACCAGTACTGAAAATTCTGTCTGTGTTGGTCAGTGAGTGTATTTCAGTTTCTGAATTTCCATACAACTTTAAGTCATCCATATACAATAGATGAGAAATTTTCCCTGAATTTTTAGCAGTTTGGTACCCTAAATTTGTGTTCTGCAAAATTATTGAGAGGGGAATCAGGGCAATAGTAAATAGCAGAGGTGACAAAGAGTCACCTTGAAAAATCCCTCGTTTGATGCTAACCAATCCATAGCTTTCATCCCTGACAAACAATTCTGTTTTCCAGTTTTTCATCGCATTTTGAATTAGGGCACTAATACTTTTACATATTCCAATGGCATCCAGGCACTTAATAATCCAATTATGTGGTACTGGGTCAAAGGCTTTTTTATAGTCAATCCAAGTCATATATAAAATAGTTTTCCGGGCTTTACAATTGTCTAGGATCATTTTATCAATGAGTAACTGATCTTTTGTGCCTCTACTTCCTCGTTTGTTCCCTTTCTGCTCTACTGGCATGATTTTATTTGCGTCCAAATAATCCTGGACTCTATCAGCTATGATGCCTGTTAACAGTTTATACATAGTTGGTAAACATGTTATTGGCCTGTAATTTTCAGGTATTGCTCTTTTTGTTGGATCCTTCTGAATCAAATAGGTTTTGCCAGTTGTTAACCGCTCATTAATATAACCTGTCCTCAACATTTCATTAAATTGTTGGGCCATTTTTCCATGCAGACTGGTCAGGTGTTTAAGCCAAATCCCATGTAGTTGATCATTGCCAGGTGATGTCCAATTTTTGACTCTTTGTACTCTTTTGGTGATCATATCAACTGTTATTTCTAGTTGGTCCATTGTGCACTTGGAGAATTTCTTTTCAAAATCTTGGAGCCATCCAGCATTTCTATTATAGTCTTTCTCAGTCCCCCATATGGTTGTCATTTTTTCAGGCTTTTCATCTTTTATACCTATCTTCTGATTTAAACTCTGATAGAACTTTCTTTGATTTGATTGAAACAACTGGTTGTCTTTATACTGAGTAAATCTAGCATCATATCTTTCAATTTTTCTAGCTATTGCTGTTATTTGCTGCTTCACTATTTCCAATGCTTCTCCAATTTTCCTTGTACTTAGCCAGTATTTTTTAGTCAACTATTTCTTGATCTTACCATTCTTTAATTTGTCCTCCTGCAGGTTTTTTAAGTTACTTGCATCTGCTCGGAGTCTTTTGATTTTAAGCTCCAGCCTGATTTTCCACCGTGGTTTCTCAATGCATTTGGGGTGGTGGTGGCTTCAATTGTGGAATCCCTAGTTCTTCCGTTACTATTACTGCTGCACTATAAGCAAGCTGATTTATCTGTTCAATTGACCTTATCTGGATTGTTGCAAGTGCTGAGTTTACATCGTTCATCAATGGTATCAATTTTTTTCTAGGCACAGTCTTTAAAAACAGGAGCCTTCCCCTCTCTTCATTTAATGCAGCATGTGTGAGTATTTTATTCTTCAATTCTTGCTGCCTAATAGTGAGCTCTGCTGGTGTTCCGATCCTATTTGAACCTTTTTTTGGTTAAAAGTTTTGCGCAACATCCATATTTTCTTCAACTTTTAACTGTTCAATGTCCCCAGGTGTTATTAATCTATTTTCTCCTCCTATTTGGATAATTTGTTGACCTCCAATTTCACAACTCCTCTGTATTTCTTCTAGTTCAACTTTACTAAACACCTTATTTCTGATAATATATCTTCGCTGGTCAGCTAATCGTAATTCAGTTATCTTGGAGTTTGGATATTCTTGTTTCTATAACTGATGCATCTGTTTTTGGTAGCCACGTTTTTCAAGTTCTGCTCTATAATAGCATTTCATTATTATTATTATTATTATTATTATTATTATTATTATTATTATTATTATTATTATTATTATTATTATTATTATTATAGAATCATATTGTTGGAAGAGACCTCAAGAGCCATCTAGTCCAACCCCCTGCCATGCAGGAACCCCCATCACAAGACTTCCGACAGATGGCCTTCCAGCCTCTCCTTAAACACCTCCAAAGAAGGAGACTCCACCACCCTCCTTTGGGGCAGCATATTCCATTGTCAAACAGAAAACAAGCCAGTCCCTTCTTCAATGTGACATCCTTTCAAATATTTAAACATAGCTATCCTATCCCCCCTCAGCCTTCTTTTTGAAAGGCTAAACATTCCCAGTTCCCTAAGCCGTTCCTCATAAGACATTTCCTCCAGACCCTCAACCATCCTGGTCACCCTCCTCTGCACCCGCTCAAGATTGTCAACATCCTTTTTAAACTGAGGCGCACAGAACTGGACACAGGACTCCAGGTGGAGATTGACCAGAGCAGAATAGAGTACTGCTATCTCTTCTCTTGATGTAGACACAGTGCTTCTGTTGATGTAACCAAGAATCACATTGGCTTTCATGTCTGCCGCATCACACTGCTGACTCATGTTCAGTCTGTGGTCCACCAAGACTCCCAGATCCCTTTCACAGGTACTATTTTCCAGCCAGGTGTCTCCCATCCTATATCTGTGCAATTCATTCTTTTTACCTAGATACACCACCCTACATTTCCCTCTGTTGAACCCAGTTCCTTTAGCCTTGGCCAAGAAGAGCCACAGGGCAGGGGGATGGAAAGGTTCCCATGGCTCCTTGGCAGCGTGGAATCCCATGGTAACGGTAACCAGGTGACCTGCTTGGAGCCAATCAGGTGCCCTTTGTTAAGGGTACCAGTGAGAGGTCACAGTCCGTAGGCTGTTGCTACGACTTCAAAGCCCTTGGCATCACCCAGGTGCCTTGGCAACAGGCCACACCTTCCCTCCCTCCTCACAACAGGAGTATCCTGGCAACAGGGAAACAGCCTCCCTCCCTCCCTCCCTCTAGCAACAGCATCCCAGCAACAGAGAACATCCCACCATCTCCTAGCAACGGAAAGACAGGCTTCAAAGCCATTAACTTGGTGATGGAGCCGCAGCCTGGATTAGCCAAAATTTCAGGAAGCTTTTGGTTCATGAGACAAGGGAGGAGGGTGCAGGGAGAGGAGCGAATGAGGGCTGGTTTCTGATCATCCAGAAACCACATCGAGGTGTAGATCCTTCTGTGATCTGTGGTGTGTCCTTCATGCTGTCTCCCCAATGGGTAGAAGGCTCAAGCGAATGCTGGAGCCTGGTTTGTTGCTTTCTTTGTTTGCAAACCACAGACGCCAGACAGGTCTTCTAAAAGATAATTAACAGAAACAGAAACGACCTTGTTCATTTTCTGTGCAACTCTGGTGTCCGCGGGAGTGGATTGGAAAAACCGTTGCAGAGCTGGACGGTTCAACGCGGGTGGTGAACCTTCGGCACTCCAGATGTTTTGGCCCACAACTCCCAGAATTCTGAGACTGTATTGCCAATGACAGAGGACTGTGGGAGTTGTGGTCCAAAACATCTGGAGTGCTGAAGGTTCGCAATCGCCACCACCGCTGAGCTATCCAGCAGCTGAACCTGTGAGTAATGTTCTGCCAATTCCTGTTTTTGCTTGTATTTTGATTCTGGTGTTGCTAAAACAGATCAACACGTCTGCCTCTCTGAAAGTCGCTTGCAATTATCTATTTCCAACAGCTAAAGCTGGCCCGACCCACCCGATCTTCAATGGCTTTCTCTCTCTGGGTGG
This sequence comes from Phrynocephalus guinanensis, assembly GCA_037367245.1. Lineage (NCBI taxonomy): Eukaryota > Metazoa > Chordata > Lepidosauria > Squamata > Agamidae > Phrynocephalus > Phrynocephalus guinanensis. The sequence continues at coordinate 129,585,480 of CM074737.1, forward strand.
CCACCCCGAGAGAGGCCCGTAAAGTAGCAACTCAGAAATGGGCCTTCTCGGAGGCCGGACCATCTCTTTGGAATACGCTACCCAGTGAGATACGCCAGGCTCCCACACTGGCATCCTTTAGGAAGGCCCTTAAAACCTGGCTGTTCAGGGATACCTTTGGTGATGGCTAATGTGGCACTAGGCTTTCTTCTTCTGTTTTTTTCCCCCCCACTCATGGTCGTCCAGTTTTTACCTCTTGCCCGTGTCATTTTATATTGTTTTTACTGATATTTGTTTTTAATCTTTGTGTGAACCGCCCAGAGTTCCCGTTGGGAAATGGGAGCGGTATATAAATGCATAAATGTATAAATGTATAAATAAATAAATAAATAAATAAATAAATAAATAAATAACTCAGAGCCCATAATAGATGAAGTTTGGATACATTACTTTACATTTGGGCGATTTGTCCAGCTACAATTTCACTCCTACCGGGAGCTAACTATAACTTTTTAGGTGATTCTGTTGAGCAAATTTTCCCTATCTCCAGAATTTTTTATGTTGTGCAGATTTTGTGTTATACAAACCATTTGTTCTAGGAGGGTCCACTGTAATTTGAAACCATTGCCCCAAGTCCTAGTCTCTGAAGCCATGGAAAACAAGCCAGCCCCCTCTTCGATATGACATTCTTTTAAATATTTAAACATGGCTATCATAACCCCTCTTAACCTTCTTTTTATAAGACTAAACATTCCCAGCTACCTAAGCCGCTCCTCATAATACATATGTTCCAGACTTTTAACCATCGTGGTCACCCTCCTTTGGACCCATTCGAGGTCAAGATCCTTTTTAAATTGAGGAGCGCAGAACTGGACACAGTACTCCAGCTGGGATCTGACCAAAGCAGAAGAGAGTGGTACTATCACCTCCCTTGCTCTACAAACTATGCTTCTGTTGATGCAACCAAGAATTGCATTGGGTTTCTTGGCTGCCACATCACACTGCTGACTCATGTTCAATTTCTGGTTCATCCAGACTCCCAGATCCCTTTCACAGGTAGTATTCTCCAGCCAGGTGTCTCCCATCCTATATCTATGCAGTTCATTTTTCTTCGTAGATGCAGGACCCAACATTTCTCTCTGTTGAAGCTCATTCTATTTGCTTTGGCTCAGCACTCTAATCTGTCAAGGTCATTTTGGATTTTTATCCTATCCTCTAGTCTAGTGAATTAGCCACCCCTTCTAATTTGGTATCATCTGCAAATTTAATCAGCCTAATCTCAATTCCTTCATCCAAAACATTAATAAAGATGTTAAATAGAACCAGAACCAGAACAGAACCCTGGGGCACCCCACTGGTTACCCCTCTCCATGCTGAGGAGAAGCCATTTACAATCACCCTTTGCATACGATCAGTCAACCAATTACCGATCCACCTAACAGTAACATTATCCATCCCACATTCTACTAACTTCTTTGCAAGTATGTTGTGGGGAAACTTATCAAAGGCCTTACTGAAATAAGATAGACAACATCCACAGCATTCCCCTCACCCACCAGGCCTGTAACTCTATCAAAGGAAGAGTTCAAATTGGTCTGGCATGACTTGTTTTTGAGAAACCTGTCTTGACTTCTTGTAATGACAGCATTGGTTGTTTAAGGAATTCATTGGACCTTGCATTCTTAGCTGAGTTAGACTGCCAACATATATTTGGGATAGTTAAATTCTCCGATTAGTACTACATTCCCCTCTCTTGACTGTGAGGCCATCTGCTCACAGAAGGCATCATCCAACTCCTCTGGGTGGTTTGGTGGTCTATAATATACCCCAGAGTGACATCCCTCCCATTATTCTTCCCCTTAATTCTCACCCAAATACTCTCAACACCTGACTTCCCAGTTGTGTATCCTGGATTTCTTCAGCAGCATAAATGTCCTTAATATATAAGGCTACTCCTCCTCCTTTTTTACTAGGCCTTTTCCTCTGAAAAGAATGGAGTGTAGTTATACCCTCCAATAACTACATTCCAATCATGTCTCATCCCACCAGGTTTCAGTAATGCAAATTATATTTATTTGCTGTATTAGGAGTTCCAGCTCCTCCTGTTTGTTTCCCATGCTCTGGGCATTGGTGTAGAGACATTTAAGGCTTTGTGTCCTTTCAAGCCCTTCGCATAACCTATTTTTCCTCGCAATTTTGGACTGTAATATTCCTTCTCCTGTTCCAACTGCATCATTTGGGCTGTTTCCCACCACCCCTTCTGGATCTCTACCTTTAAGAAAATTTTCTCCCTCCCCCTGAGAACTCAGTTGGAAGCTCTCCTTATCAAATCTTCAATCCTCTTGGCAAAAATATTTCTACCATCATTGGTGAAGTGCACTCCATCCTTGCCCAATAGCCCATCTGAATGAAATATTGGGTGTGATCACACCCAACTTTGGGTGTGATCAGATGGATGCAAAGGCTTGCACCTGATCCTGCCACAAAGGGTCACCTACATACATGAGAGCCATCTCCCTTGGAGTGATGTTTCCATCTGCTAGCAAATTACTCCAGCTGGGCCCCAAAAGACCGAAACCCTAAAGCTGGATCAAAAAAGACCATCTCAGATACCGGTGAGGGTGATCCTGGAACAGCTCCCCATGCGACGCGCAATCACAGAGAAATAGATTGTACCAGATAAGGGGTCCAAATTCTGATCTATTTCCAAGTGTGGTCACACCCTAAGGGTTAGCTAGCTAGAACCAGGACTTCTGTCACCTTTCCAATCTCTTGTGAACGTCTCTGATAAACACACGCTTCCTTGGGTGAATGTGATTCTTTTGCAAAACGGGTGTGTGTTTGCTCTGGTCATCCTTCTAAGGAGAGCTGAAACCACAAAGCAAAGCTTCTCCTGTACCATTGTGTGCTGACACTCTGGCACTGTGGACCACCCTTTCTTTCTTATTCTGGAGCTACAGCAACTTGATGTCCAGGTGGGATTCGAGATCTCCACCCCGGATGTGGACTTCTGTGATGGTCAACACCTGTTGAGAATGCCATCCTTCCTGCGATGTCTACTGGCCAGATTCTGGCACTCTGAGCCTCCGTTAACTAGATAATTGGATTGTGCAGGAGCTAGGATCGTCCGCCGCCAGAAAGAAAATGAGCTGTGCGTTGGCCTGCCTGGTTCAGCTAAGGATGCTCTCAGTGCCCACTTGAGATGGGCACAGCCAGCCTCATCTCCGTGACTCAGCCAGGAGCAGAGGAAGGCTTTCAGCTCTTGCAAGAAAAGCTTTGCCTCTCAGTGGGGAAAAGAGAAGCTTCATTTCTGACGGTGACTCAGATGGAGATGGCGCTCGGGTGCTGTGCTGGCAGCCCGCGCTCTCTTTCTCCCAGTCCTTGGCAGCGTTTGCAACAGGTGTGCTCAGCTCAGCCATGCTGCTCCTCGGTGTAACCTGCCCCCCTCCAGTCGCTGCCAACAGGGGAAACGCTGTTTGCTTTCTCACCATCAGGTGCTGTCAGTGACAGCTTGTGTTTCCCACGAGCCGGCAGCCGCGGCAGCCCTGTCTGCTTCGGCCACAGCTGGCCCGCACGGCCACCACCCTGGCAGCTGGACCCGGAGGAAGGCACGAAGACCCGCCTGGCTCTCCAAGGCAGGTAAGAAAGACAGGGTAGCAAATGAGCCCTGCTTGGGTGGCTTGTACTGTAAGCCATGATTTGTGTGCTTGACAACAGGCAGTGGCTGGGGTGGGTGGATGTGGGTGGGGGAAGATGCATTTCAAAAGTGGCGTGACATTTAAGCAGCCTCAGGAAGGCGGGAGCAAGACGGGTGAGAATAAATAGCCAAGTTGTGAGTTTGGCTGTGTGACTCATGCAAAGAGGGAGACAGCGCCACGGGGATCTGTGCCAGAAAGCGAGATAACGGGGCATCCAGGGAAGTCCGACCGGGTTCCTTTGGGATGGTTAGGGAGTTGAACTGGCACCCAGGAGGCCTGGGTTCCAGATGCCCCTTGGCCAGGGAAGCTTACGAGGTGCCTTTTGGCAGCTACACTTTTCCATACTGTAAACCCAGACACACTTGAACTGCAACTCGCAGAAATCCTGGCCAGCTCAGTTAGTGATGAAGACTTCTGGGAGTTGCAGTCCAGGAACATCTGGGGACCCACAGGTTGAGACCCACTGCTGTAAAGCTTCTAGTTTTGTGGGGTCAGGCGGAGAGATTCCCGGGCAGGTGGAAATGACACTTTAAGGGAAATCAGGTGTGATTGGGTTCACTCTTTTGCAGAGAGGGTTGTAACCCACCCACCCTGTGTCCAGCACCCTCCTACTCTGTGCCCGGTGCTGTCCTTTTGATCGACCCTCCTCCCTCCATGCATCACATCTCTGGGTCTCACATCTCTTGGGCTCTCAACCTTAGATAAACCAGACGCTTTTGAACTGCAACTCCCAGGAACCATGGCCAGCCACAATTGGGGTTGAAGGCTTCTGGGAACTGCACACCAAGAACACCTGGGTAGCCCAAAGTTTGGAACTACAGGATCTAGAACAATGGAGAAATCTTGGCCCATGTCAGGACAGGGATCCTGTATCTATAAACAGCGGTGTGGCATGGCATGCATGTTCCATGGGTTGAAATCCCCCTTTCGACATGATGATCAAAGGTGAAGGAGACCCAATTTTTTTTTTTTGCTGTGGCTACCCTAAACAATGAATCACAAGCCGGAATTAAGATTGCTGGAAGAAATATCAACAACCTCAGATACGCAGATAATACGACTCTGATAGCAGAAAGTGAGGAGGAATTAAATAACCTCTTAATGAGGGTGAAAGAGGAGAGTGAAAAAAATGGGTTTAAGCTCAACATAAAAAAAAATTAAGATAATGGCCACCGGTCCCATCACCTCCTGGCAAATAGAAGGGGAAGAAGTGGAGGCAAGGACAGAGTTTATTTTCTTGGGCTCCTTGATCACTGCAGATGGCGACTGCAGCAATGAAATTAAAAGACGCCTGCTTCTTGGGAGGAAAGCAATGGCAAATCTAGGTAGCATCCTAAAGAGCAGAGACATCACTTTGCCAACTAAGGTCAGGATAAGCTATGGTCTTTCCAGTAGTGATGTATGGAAGTGAAAGCTGGACTATAAAGAAGGCTGATCGCCGCAGAATTAATGCTTTTGAGCTGTGGTGCTGGTGGAGAGTCTTGAGAGTCCCCTGGACTGCAAGGAGATCAAACCTATCCATCCTGAAAGAAATCAACCCCGAATGTTCACTGGAAGAACAGATTTTGAAGCTGAGGATCCAGTACTTTGGCCACCTCATGAGGAGAGAGGAGTCCTTGGAAAAGTTACTGATGTTGGGAAAGATTGAAGGCAAAAGGAAAAGGACGACAGAGAATTAGATGGTTGGACGGTGTCATCGATGCAACCAATATGGATTTGTCCAAACTCCGGGAGGCAGTGGAAGATAGGAAGGCCTGGCGAGCTCTGGTCCATGGGGTCACGAAGAGTCGGACACGACTGAACAACTGAACAACAACAACAACCCTAAACAAGGACTGCTGGACATCCCCAAATATACACGCCTCCTCTCCCACCTCTGTTTTCACCTTATTTGTAAGCTTGATAAAACCTGACCTGTTTTCATGAGATCTCAATGCATTGCGAACACCTTGCTCCCTTGCCACTTCATCTTCAGAACAGCCTTTTGAGATAGATCCATCCCAAAAAGAGTGGCTGCTGAAGATCACTGGCTCGGCTTCATGGCCAAATTGGGGAAATGGGAGCCTAGGTCTCCGCAGCCGTAGTCTGAACTCTCTAACTGCTTCAGACCACTGACTGTCTTGACTTTGCTGCCCCTCCCCTGAAATCCCCATGTTATTTTCCTGTATAGACTAAAAGCAAAGACTTGTCTCTTAACACTCGCACTTCTGCTAGTACTACTTCTACCGGTGGTATTGCTACTAGTAACAACAAGCAAGCAAGGAAACAAACAAACAAGTTGATAATGTTTTCTGCCTCCCAGGAGTTGACAGGTTCTTATTGAAAGATTCATGGAATTTGGGTATAAAATGGCACCCCTTCCCTTTCTAAAAAGGGGTACATTCCTTGGCACCCCTGGTCCAGGCGGGTTTCCCTGCCTTTCACTTTGCCTCCCCCCCTTCCCCCATCCTTTACAGGCAGCCCTTGCCTTGCCTCTCAGGATGCTCAGGTAATGGCTGCCTTTCCGCCCATCCTCCCTGGTCCCTGTGTGAGGCGGTTACCATGGCAATGGCCAATCAGGGAAGGGGGATGCGGCCAGCCCATGGCCAAGCAGGCAGGCAGGCTCAATGGATGGGTGTGGTAAAGGAATCAGAAGGGAAGCAGGCCATGGCGGTGGCAGCGGGGGGGGGGGGGGGGGAGGTGTTGCGTATGGTTGCGCGCGCATATGTGTGTGTGTGTGTGTGTGTGTGTGTGTGTGTGAGAGAGGAGAGAGGACTGGCATGCCAGCAGGAGGCAGCGCTGCTCTCCAGCTGTGTGTTGGAACAGGATGACCAAGACGCTGTAGTCCAAATGTTGTGCTGGAGTATTGGGGGGGGGTGTGTTGCGGGGTGGGGGGTTGGCAGGATGAGACAGCAAGCATCTTCCTGAAAATCTCCTTCAGATCTCTCTTTTATCCTGCCATCCCTACCCTCTGAAGAGAGAGGCTCCTGAGGGAAAGAGATACAGTGCCAAGCATCCCGGCCCGGGTACCAGAGCTGGACAGATGCCGGCTATCTGTGCAGAGGACAGGAAGGGCAGGAAGAACACGTGGAAAGGAGGCAGGGAGGTTAAATCAGAAAGTTTTAAAAAATGAATTGAAAGCACTGCTATGGAGCTGTTTGAACACAGGATGGATGGCAATATTTATACAGCGGGTCCTTCCCTTTCTCGTTACTCAGCACTTAAGGTTTTAATAACATGATCTGGGACATTTGTAGGAGAAAGAACTTTTTAAAAACCGAATTTCAGGACTCCCAGTTGCAAGCAGACCAACAGCCAAACCTAAATAAAGGAACCCTGAGTTCAACAGACTAAATTTTAGTGACGAAACAAGTCACTAAAGAGATGCCTCGGCAGAAAGGTGGGAGCCTGTTTTGATAATGAGGCAGGAAGGAAGAGGATTGGCCAGGGCCGGATAGATTGACAGGCAGCCTGGCTCAGAAAGGTCCCTCCCAGCCACACAAACTAGGGGCAGCATGCGAGGTTGTAAAAATTTCAACACGTGCTTAATGGAACGGAGTTTCACCCAAAAGTTAGATGGCTGGTGGCCTGGCACCCAGGACAGGAGCCTGTCACATTGCAATACCTTGGTGCTGGTTTTAAATGTTGTAAATGGGATCTCACAGCCTAGAAACACACCATAAATATGCATCGCTCCTGTCTCCCCTGCAAATCATTTCTGTGCACTGAGGTTCAGGATCATGGCCAATAAACCTGCCTAAGGAAACATAGGTTGTCGATGTGCGGTCTCTCTCCCACCCAGATCCAATGCCCACGATGGATGAGCCTTCGTGTGGCTGCCACCGGGGCCCCAATGTGGAGCACGGGAAGTGGTACGGCGTCCGCTCCTACTTGCACCTCTTCTACGAGGACTGCACTGGGGCCAGTCTGGACGATGACCTCAAGGAGCCCTCAGCCGGTCCAGTCAGCCCTGGATGGATCTCCGTCGTTTGGAAGGTGAGCGGGCTCACTCGAGGATTGGATATCAGTTTGACACGGCTCTGTGGTGAGAGTTTCTGTGAGCATAAGCAGAGTTCTTTTCTCCCGTTTAGGAGCATTTCCCCCACAACAGGGCTTCTGATACTGCTGAGTGTGTTTCTAAATTTTGAATTTCGGGCAAACTCCAAGGAAACAAAGTAAAACAAAATGAGACAAAAACATCATTTTATTCTGGCCTTCCACCATGCCTTGATAGGCTGGGTGTTGAGGAAGCAAGTAATATTTCCTCCTACGAATATTGCAGATAGATGGATCCTTGTGATTTCTTTCCCTTTTCAGAGCCAATAGGACGGTGGGAGTTGTCGTCTCCAGTATATAAATATAAGAAGTATATAAATCAAAGAAGAACGTCCTTTGGAGGTTTTTAAGCAGAGGCTGGATGGCCATCTGTCGGGAGTCCTGTGATGGGGTTTCCTGCATGGCAGGGGGTTGGACTAGATGGTCCTTGAGGTCTGTTCCAACTCTAGGATTCTAGGATTCTACCTGGGAGGGACCTGGGGCATTTTTTTGTGGGAAAGAACTGGGAGAAGAATTTAAGAAGCTAATTCTCTTCCGCACAGTCTTGAAATTGTGCCCTGTGACACCCAGGATAACGGGACTTTAGAGGCTCTTGGTTTGATGCAGCTCTTTGCCTTTTATGTGTTTCATTTGTGCGCTCTAAACAGACACGACCAACATCTGAAGGTCCTGGATCCCAGAGGGTTGCACATCCTAGAATCATAGAATCATAGAGTTGGAAGAGACCTCAAGGGCCATCTAGTCCAACCCCCACCTAGTACAACTCCCGTCCATGTAGAGGGAAAACGGGCCAAAGCTATGGATCAGGAGAGTGGCATGGGGTAGAGGGACTGCCCAGTGGGGCTGTCGGAGTGCCAGCTTGGCTGTTAGGGGGATCTACAACTTCTGGCCCCGAGTGAACGATGAAGCTCTGCGGGTGACAGTTTAGGGCAGTGATGGCCAACCTTTTTTTAAGACCGAGTGCCCAAATAGCGATTCAGAACTCACTGATTTTTTGCAAAGTGCCAATACAACAATTTAACCCAAATACAAGTGGCTGTGGAGGGGCGATGACGGGTGCCCACAGAAAGGGCTGCGGGTGCCACCTTTGGACCTGTGCCATAGGTTCACCAATACTGGTTTAGGGCCTTTGTGCCCAGCCTGACCCACATCCAAGGGCTGACGTGAAGGTGCCACTGGGGAGGAAGAGAAGCTGTCGTGCGGCCATTAGCCAAGTGGCCTGAGAACGTATAATAAAATCCAGGAGAAAGCATCCCTCTGAGTCTGCCCAACCGAATGAAGGAGTAGCTATGGAGCGAGGAAACCAGAGCCTGGGGTAGAAAGGGAGAGAGCGAGAAAGCGAGCAAAAGGAAGAAGAGAATAAAAGCTGAGGGTCAGAGGGGTGCAAAGGCACCCGTGGTTGGAGCGACGTGACTAGGGTACATCAGGCCTGTTGGCTCCCTTCCCCCCCCAAGGAGAGCTGCCTCTTGGGGTCTGCCATGCCTGGGAAGTCTTTGGGATGACTCTGGCGCCACCTGCAGACCACAGCCAGAGGAGCCTTTTAACCTAGAAACGGCCTAGAGCAGTGATGGCGAACCTATGGCACGGGCGTCAAAGTTGGCCCTCGGAGCCCTTTCTCTGGTCACCCGACATCGCCCCTTCACAGCCACCTGGATTCAGGTTAAATGGCTGTATTGGCAGTTTTTTTAAAACAAGTGTGTTATGAATCGCCGTTTGGGCACTCGGTCTCTAAAAGGTTTGCCGTCACTAGTCGAGAGTAGCGTTTGCGCTGATGGGGCAGTATATAAATCAAATACATAGTAGTAGTAGTAATAGTAGTAGTGGAACTGCAGAGCGGAAAGGGGCCTTCCGGATCATGGAGTCCACCAATTGTCAAGGAGGTCCGGTGAGGGAATTGAACTCCCGACCTCTGGCTCCGCAGTTAGATGCCTACGCCAACAGAACTGCCCAGCAGTTCTGAAATAAAGGAAGAAACTGGGCTGAAGAACTGGGGTATTGGTGGTGGTGGGAGTGCGTGCTAGAGTTCATTTCTGGGAATCGTCCCTTGGCCCTCATTGTTTTGCCCTAACGAGCCAGTCTGGTCACGTTTACTGGGAAATTAGTTTTATTTTCTGAGCAATGCCAGGGAGATCTACTCAAGTGTAAGATGGCCTCAAGGGCCAACCAGTCCAACCCCCTGCCATGCGGGAACCCCCATCACCCCAAGAGATGCCCACCCAGACTCCGCTTAATAACCTCCAAAGAAGGAGGCTCCACCACCCTCCTTTGGGGAAGCATATCATTCCACTGCCGAACAGCTCTAACCGTCAGGAAGCTCTTTTCTGGCCAATGTTTCAAATGGAATCTCTTGTCATGAAGTTCTGTAGTTTGAAACCATTGCCCCGCGTCCTAGTCTCTGAAGCCATGGAAAAAGCGAACCAGTCCCCTCCTCTGCACCCGCTCGAGGTTGTCAACATCCTTTTGAAATTGAGGCGCACAGAACTGGACACAGTACTCCAGGTGGGGTCTGACAAGAGCAGCAGAATAGAGTGGGACAATCACTTCCCTTGATCTAGACATCCTTTCAAAAGAATCGCATTGGCTTTCCTAAACTGCTGACATAGCTAGCTATCATACAGGTACCCCCAGCCAAGTATCCCCCATCTTATAGCCAATTCTTTTTTTAACCTAAGGCTAAAATCATTCCCAGGCCCAGCACTCTCTAAGGTCCACTCCTCTAGTAAGACATCTCTTCCAGACCTCTCAGCCATCCTCCAAGTGGAACTGCATGGACCCAGTGCAACCAAATCCACATGGTGAAACCATGGCAGTGGAAGTAAACTGCCACAAAGTAGCACTATCTATCCCACTTTCTACTAACTTCTTAGGGTGGTGGAGTCCACAGCATTCCCCCTCATCCACTAGGCCTGTTCTTTGGTCAAAGAAAGAGTTTCTGGCATGACTTGTCAGGAAGTCTTCCTAAGCAAATTGAGGTAGTTCAATTTAAACTGGGCGTTTAAATTGAATCATTTTCTGTCATTGCCCCAGTCCTAGTCTCTGATGCCACGGAAAACAAACCAGCCCCCTCCTGTGATGGAGGGGGCTAAACATTCCCAGCACCCTAAGCTGCTCTGTAAGACATGGCAGGAGGTTGGACCAAATGGATGGAATAAACTGCCACAAAGGAGGGTGGTGGAGTCCCTTGAGGTTTCTCCTCCAACTCTTATGGCAGGGGGTTGGACTGGATGGCCCTTGAGGTCTCCTCCAACTCTTATGATTCTGTGATGCTGCGCTGAAACCGGAGGTCATTCCTAACACTCTCCTTTCCCCTCCAAGGTCAGTTTCTCTGCGGGGACCCTGCTGTTGCTGATCGGAGCAGCCGCTCTGGCCACGGGGTACCTCCTTCCTGCCAAGCTGGAGCGGATTGGGGAGGCCGAGTTCGTGGTCCTTGACAGAGACGCTGCGGAGTACAACCACGCCCTGGGGGTCTGCCGTGCGGTGGGCCTGGTGTTGTGTGCCATCGCTGGGGCTCTCTTGATCACCTGCCTCCTCTCCTCTGGGCTGAACAAAATGGGCCAAGGCGGGCAGCTGGGGAAGGAAGAGGATGATGCGGAGGCCCCTCTCTCTCCCATCCTGCCGCAGGAGACACCCTCCGGGCAGTGGGGTGCTGTCCTCGCTGGACCACCAGTGCCCTTCCGTGCCCCTTGGGTGCAGCGCATCCAGCCAAACGGAGACCTTTAATCCCAGGGGTCGGTAGGGAACACTTTGAGAACACCCAAACCTCTTTTCTTGGGCTTGGTAGCGTCACTCTGGCTGGAGCTGCATTGAAATTTACTTTTTTTTTAAAACCACATGGGGGGGGAACCTGGCTCCTGAAAAAGTAATTTTCCTAAGCTTGGATGTTAGCCCAGGTGAGCCATCTTTCGAGCTATCATCTCCGAGCTGGGTGGCCATTTTTACACTTGAGGCCTTCCATGGGTGTCTGGAAGAGTCACTTCTCTCACGTACGTGCAGGCAAAGCCCTGGTGTTCGTGGCATCCGGGTGAATTGTGAAGAAAAAGGTCACTTACGGCAGCAGCCAGTGTCTCGGGTGGATTTCAATAAAAAAGACCCAGGAGGAAGCTCATAGGGCCAGCTGGCAACCTACACAGCTCTTCCCTTGAGAGCATTTCCAATTGACATCTCTGGTCTACTGCATCCCCCATGCCTTGACCTGAGGATCACGGTTAACCGGCACTGAAACAGCAAGGTTCTCTTCCTATCACATTCGCAGTGACCAGCCAAAACACAAGCAAAAAACAACAACTTGTGAAAAAGCCTCAGCTTTGCAGCTCTTTTTGTTTGGGATCACCTGAAAGCCAACGGGGGAAAGAACGGAGGAGGAAACGGATGTACAGAAGGAATCTCAAACGGTGGTTGTGACCTGACAACTCATTTCTGAGTTACGGTGTCCCTATGAACTAATGGTGACAGGAGGGGGAAAAGTGATTCATTTGAAATGTGGATCCCTCGGTCTGCCAGGAAAGACGAATGAGATCAAATCAAGCCTGAACTGTCTGTGTAAGCATAAATGACGAAACTGAAACTGCCCTACTTTTGGCACATCTTGAGAAGGCTGGATTCTCTGGAAAGGACAACAATGCTGGGAAAGGGCGGAAGGCAGCAGGAAAAGAGGAGGACCAAATGTGAGATAGATTAACTCCCTCAAGGGATCCATGGGCAGAATCATTCACTAATTGGGCCACCATAAATGGGAGGTGACCTGACAGCGCATAACAACAACCCAGATTATGGGTTAGGGTTAGGGTTAGGGACTAGGAAGCCCGCAACTGTGCCAAGTGGAAGGCAAAAACCAGAACAGTGGACCCCACCGCTAAGTGGGATATCATCATCATCATCATCATCATCATCATCATCATCATTAGAAGAAGAAGAAGAAGAGTGAAACTGGAAAAAAACTCTTTAAACATCTCACTTACCTTGGAAGCCCTATTTAAGTTTGCTATAAATTGGTTCTGCCTTGATGGCATGTAATGTGTGTGTGTGTGTGTGTGTGTGTGTGTGTGTGTGTGTTAGGCCTTTGGATAGGACCTCCCTCTCTCCCTGGGTGAGTCTTCCTTTGCTGGCTAGAGAAGAGGGTAGCTGGCTTTATTTAGTCCCAGGCTTCTACGTCCAACTCCTCCCTGGACAGGATCCTTGATTCATGGCTCCCTCTCCTGGCTAACCCAGTAACTGCCACTATTCGGTCACGAAAGGGACTGAACTGTTGTTCCCTTCTGGAACTTAGGGCGTTTATACACGACCCCTAAACTCCGGGGCAAATGGCTCCCAGCTTCGGAGCTTAAAAATGTTTACCCACCAGCTCCGGAGTTAACAGGAAATTAAGTGCGACCACGCCCACTTTAGCGCATCCCAGCGCACCTTTCAAGTACCTGCTCTTTGGAGGTGAAAATTATTTGATCCGGTGTAACGATAGTGAGTGCGGGGCTCTCCTTGCTTCTGTTTGTTGTTTTTTGGCTCCCGCCCCTTTAAGAGCTATTTTTACAGAGACGAGAGGCAGAACGGAGGTGAGCGGCATGCTTTTCTTTCTCTTTTTCTCCTTCCCCTCACGCAGCCAGCAGCCAGGAAGTGTGGAGGGGGTGGGGACGCAGGAAGAGCGACAAACCCCTAAGATCTCTGGTCCGAATTTAAGTGGCCAGCGGATCTTAGGGGTCGTGTAAAAAGGCCCTTATAAGCTGAATTCATGGGTTGTTTAGCTCACTCAAATGGAGATCAGGCAATCTATTTCCTAAACCTCTCTCTCTCTCTCTCTCTCTCTCTCTCTCTCTCTCTCTCTCACACACACACACACACACACACACACACACACACACACACACACACACAGGTATTAATGGCTTCCAAAATGCTCTATCATCAACAGCAAGACTAGGGAGATACCAAATTGCCATTCTCAAAAAGAGCCAAGACAAAACCACAAGCAAGCACAAAGTGGAAAGGGCCGTTTGCAGATGCTTAAACATGTCCTTGCATTTTTTTAAAAAAACTTAGCTTTCAAGTCTTTTATTAATAATTGAATTTTGAAAACCTTTGGAGAACAAGAAGAAGGGGGTGGAGGAGACGTGTTCACATGAAAGTCCAAGTCATTGCCAAAACAGTTGAAGACACATGCGTTGATACGTACAATCTGAAAACTGTCTAATCTTTCGGAATTGAGAGTTAAGCATTGAACAAATCTCATCCCCAGAGAAGAAGCTGGTTTTATTTCTTTCAGCCGCAACAAAAAGCCATACCAAAGCAAATCTGTTGCGTCATGTTTAAAACAAACACGCTTACTTCCGGGTGAGTTGATATGAAACGTTGCGTTTTGGATGTGCCAGTGCAAATGTAATAATGCTACTTGATTTAAGGGGAGATTTCCTTTGGGTAACGTTGTGATCTGTACAACAACCTCGTACGGTAGGCCAGGCTTATAGTCATTTCTTATAAGGGGAGAGAGAGAGAGAGAGAGCGATCCAAAGCTGCATGTCTACCACTGCTGTATGGCAAGCAGAAATTCAACAGGCAAGGCGTCCACAGCACCAGGCATCCTCTCCGTTCTAGAAATGCACGTACCAGTTGAATTCACCCAGCTGTGTAAGGGCCACTTAAATTCAGACCAGAGATCTTAGGGGCTTGTCGCTCTTCCTGTGTCCCCACCCTGGCTGCGTGAGGGGAGGGAGAAAAAAAAGGAAGAAAAGATCGTGGCTCACCTCCGTTCTTGCAGCGGCAACATTCCTGTCTCTGTAAGAGCTACTGTAAAGTAGCTCTTAAAGGGGTGGGAGCCAAAACAACAACAAACAGAAGTGAGGAGAGCCCCGCACTCACTATCGTTACACCGCATCATGGAATTTTCACCTCCAGAGAGCAGGTACTTGAAAGGTGCGCTGGGACGCGCTAAAGTTGGCGTGGTCGCACTTAATTTCCTGTAAACTCTGGAGCTGGTGGGGAAACATTTTTAAGCTCCGGAGCTTGGAGCCATTTGCCCCGGAGTTTAGGGGTCGTGTATAAACGCCCTAAGGCACGCCATTGGCCTCAGCCACCATGTCTGATATCTGGAAGCCCCAGCGACAGCTGGCTTTCTTTCAGGTCCAATAAAGTTCCAGAGCAGTGGCTGCCAGATGGGCAGTATAAAAATCCAATAAATAACTACATACATAAATAAATAAACCTGCTTGGGACAGATCCTGGGTGTCTTTGTTTGGCAGCGCCAGTAGGAAGCGTCGCCGGTCCTGCCTTTCTGTGAGGTTTCTTGCCATTTCATTCTCTTTTTAAAATTCCATCCCACAATCTATTTCAACTGCTCCTCTTCACTTCCTCTCGGAGCTGTCAGCTAACCATAATTTCATCCTGTGCGTCAGCTGATGGAACAGAAGGATGGAAATAGGCCGTGTGTGTGGGTGTCGGTGTGAAATCATTCTTCTTTTCTGACTTTCTGTAAGATGTGGAGTTTAAAAAAACAACAGCTCTTAAAGAGAGTAGATAGAACTTCAGAGACATTCTGGATTCACTTTGACCTATTCTAGAGGGTTTCACACACACCACACACACACACACCACACACACACACAGAGAGAGAGAGAGAGAGAGAGAGAGAGAGAGAGAGAGAGAGGAATTGTGGACAGAATTTTGCATCCTTTTCCTTCCATGGGTGTAGCAGCGAAGACAGGGATCTTGTGGCAACCTTAAAGGCAAATTTATTTTTATCTACCATAGGTTTTCAGGAACTGCTAGCCAAACTCTTTTAGGAAAACCTGGTAAATACATGTTCACACTCAGCTTTGCTGCTGGAAGAGAAAAGGAGACCACATGCTGTTGGTGCTGAAAGACGCTCGCGACTTGACCTGGGAAATAAGTGAGATTAGAACAGAGAGAAAAACAGCCACACGACAAGGTAGCCTTCCAGGATATCCCACCAGTATTCTCAGAGTAGGAGACAGTTATTGTGGTGCACGTGCATGTGTGTGAGGGGAGAATTACGAAGGGACCCTTGACAGGTAGAGAGGTGGACTACATTCGTAAAATTTCAGTGCGTATCTAAAGGTTCCAATAAAGACCGAGGCTTATACAAATGAATAGGTTGGATGTTGTTGCAATCTTTGTTTTACCTCTGGTAAAACCCAGACCTCAGAAACAAAAGTTGAATCAGGTTCGGTGGAAACAAGACATTTGCTAAAACCAGGTCCTCTGCTCTTTACCTACTTGCCTGGATGCTTAGGTGGTTAACCCTCTGAAAGATGATTCATTACCTGTGTTTCTGACTCTTGGCAAACTAATTTCCCGTGTCTGCTTTCCTTTTCTGTCTGTCCTGCCACCATCAGCTGCATTAGAGATGGGGGTGATAAACCCGTGCCTAAACATTTCACTCCTTCGGCCTGAGGAACTGGATTGTAACCGATGAAAGCTCACCTTGAAATAAATATCTAAAGTCCTCAAGGTGTCACAAGACTTCTCTTTTGTTATTGTCATACCGGCTTGAGAGGGGAACCCTAATAATTTTTATCCGGGAACATTCAGATCTGCAGAGAGGTTTCCTTCCAGCTTTAACACATCCCCGATTCCCCACCAAGGGGTGCTTTACCCCAAATCCTAGACGAGGACAAATAAAGAGCAGAAGCTAATTTTTACAAAGGACCACAGCAACAAATTGTTGCAGTAGCTTTACCATTTCCCTCCCTCCTGGTTTTCTGTCTGCATGGTGTTTTCCTCATACAAGAGCCAGTCAGGATTTGGTGGCCACTGGACACACTCATCCATCATAGGTCTAGGAGACTGGGTTGATTCCTGCCTTAACTGCGCTCTGACACTAGCTTTAAATCGTTTTGTACACCAGATTGTGAGCATTCCCTAAACCTGTGATGTTACCTGCCTCTTCCGTGTGGATAATGCATTTGGCAATCAGAGCTTGGGTATCTGACTCCCTCTTTTTAACCACAACTCCCAGAATCCTTAGCGAGCTAGCTGGCGTTACAGGGAGCTGTAGTACAGGCCATACCATGCCCAAGCCCTGATAGGTCCATTATTGGTATAGATCACTTTTTCCTATTGCTGCCCCTCTCTGGGGGACTGAATGGCAACTCCCATTAAACCCAGCCAGAATCGCCTCCGGTGGTGGTGTGACCCATATCGGCCAAAGCGATGGGCACTGTGTTGAGTCACTGGACCTAGTCTCCAGGAAATGTACACCAGATCTGCACAGTTGAACAGCGAACTACCTCCTGAGAAGGACGGTTCAGTGCAAAGCAGAACAAGATCCATTTACTACGGGTATGGATGCCCTAGGAGTGGGGCTCTCTTCTCCTCATCCTTTACCACCCAAACCAGCGGGGAAGGCGACAGGAGTTGCAGTCTAGTGTCACTTTCTCACCGTTGCATTAGCACCTGGATAGCAGGACGCTGGACAATGAGCCAGTCCCTTGGACGTGTGGTGTTGGAAGAGAGTTTTAGGGAGGCGCCAGGCTTCCTGAAACGTCGAATGAGTGGGATTCTAATGGAGTTTACCGCTCATTAGATGTGGTTGTGACTAAACAGAGGCTATCACACCCTGGGCTCATCTTAAGAAGACCAGATTGCCTGAAAAAGACAATGGTGGTTACTTCATGTCCGTGTTGTCTCTGTTAGTGTTGCGGTTCGGAGTGGTACAAAAAAAAATGTTACTTCACGTCCATCACGCAACCACTGAAATTTGTCTCGACCACGTCCCCGGAACAGGTGCTAAGCGTGACAATCCTGTACCTGGTGCTGGGGTAGCGTTTTCCCTTGTCACTTTTTGTTCCCGCTTTCTGTTCTGGGACAAGACACCGTGTAGTAACGACTGTCATGCAACAAAACATTCATTTCTGTCAGAAATCTGTGTCCGTTTTTTTTTTTTTTTGCTTTTCAGAAGCGAAATATCAAAAAAGAATTTTTAAGCCCCCCAAAAAGGAAAAACGAAGCTAGACAACTTCAGTGGTTGTCACAGTACAAGACTGTAAGGTAACACTTGTCACGAGACAAGTTATCACAACCATGGGAACACTGAAACAGGGACAAAACCACGTGATCGTGACCAACGCTGTCACGGTACAAAACTAGTCATGGAACAAAGAAGGATGTGAAGTAACCGCCAATGAGGCTACGAAAAGCAGAAAGTCGTAAGAGAAGAGGATGTTTGGATATGACATGGGTTGACCCAATTAAAGAAATCACAGGTCTTCATTTGCAAAGTTTGAGCAGGACCTTTGAGAAGGCATCGTTTCATAGGGCAGCCATTGGCAGGCCGTGACTGGATGGTACATGACTCACACTGGAGAGGGGGCAGTTTTGGCTCATCCATTGGTGACAATCCCCCCCCTCCACTTGCTAAAATGCTCTTTTCTGCCATTGAGGTTAAAGAGGAGAAACCGAGCAACTGCTTTGACCATGCAACACTGCTGTTTCCCACAAGACTGGCTTGTTTACAAGGACCAGGGGAAGTGTTATCTCCGCTCTGAATTTTTCCCACAGGAAACGAAAAGTTTGGACAACAGTGACCCCCCCAAAAAAATGTTCTGGATGATTTTTAAAAAAAATAAAAACATACTATTTGTTAGTAAAACACGCGTTGACAACAAGGCCCAGGATTCCCTGGGCAGTATGCTGGGTGGGATTTTCAGGGACTTGTAACTGGAAAGAGTAACTTTGAGCCTTTTCACACGACCCCTAAACTCCGCCGCAAATGGCTCCCAGCTCCGGAGCTTAAAATTGTTTCCCCACCAGCTCCGGAATTTACAGAAAATTAAGTGCGACTGCGCCCACCTAAGCGCGTCCCAGCGCACTTTTCAGGTACCTGCTCTCCAGGGGTGAAAAATCCCTGATGTGGATCTAACGTAGAGAGTGCCGGGCTCTCCTGGCTTCTGTTTGTTGTTGTTTTGCCCCCCGCACCTTTAAGAGATCTGAATGCTGCCGGGAACAGAGCGAGACCAACAGAACAGAGGTGAGCCAGCATTCTTTTCTTTCTTTTTTTCTCCCTCCCCTCATGCAGCCAGCAGCCAGGAGTGTGGAGGGGGTGGGAACACAGAAACAGTGACAAACCCCCAAGATCTCTGGTCCGAATTTAAGTGGCCAGCGGATCTTAGGGGTCGTGTGAAAAGGCTCTTTGCTAACTTCTCACTACAACATGACCTGCCTGCAAGGATACATCATTGCAAAGGAGAAAGCAGCTGCCCCCCTGCAACGCTGGAGGGATCCTGGCAAACCCGGGCTGTGCAAACAGACCTTACGCTTCTCTGGAATGGGTCCCATGATCTCTCAACATGGCTGACAAGAAAAGGGGTCAGTGGCACCACAGCAAAACCACCTGCACTCCCACTGCGGGCCCAGGTTGAACATATGTGAGCTCACGGAGTAATGCTGAATCAAAGTGCATTCTTGTGTCGCTGCAGAGTTGGATTGCTAGGGAACCACAAAAAGGTGGAAAGATAAACCTCCAGCTTTTGCATGATCGGACACAGAGATGGGCACGAACCTCAGTTGGGCAGTTCAGCCCAGTTCATAAAGGCGGCACCACAGGTGCCACTGCTCCTAACCCTGCCTCCTCATCTGATCAGCCACTCACCAAGCCCAGCGTGCTTGCTCTCCCCCACCCTTCCGCTAATCTCCTAGTTATAGGCAACAACGCAGACTTCTTTCTTAGTCCCTGCCCTTTTGTCTGAGTGGGAGATCAGCCAAGAGGATCCGGCAGAGAAGTGTGAGCTGTTATCAAGAGTGGAAGATCAGCTGAGAAGGTGAGGGAAGCAAGCACACAGTTTGTTTGTTTTTTGGTAGCTGTTGTGAGTTTTTCAGTCTGTTTGGCCATGTTCTGGAAGTCTTTCTGACGTTTCTGGAAGTCTTTCTTTCTGTGGCTGGCACCTAGAGAGGGCAAGGAGCTCAGGGAACTAGGAGTTCTCTCTGTGCTATTTTTGTTGTTGTTTATCACTTTGTGTCCTTCCAGAAACAAAGTGCTCTAACCGCTAGCTGGCGGGGAAAGCAACCAACCAACCAACCAACAAGTTTGTAAAATTAGAGGGTTTATACTCAACAGCCCAAATCCTGTTGCTCAGCCTAGTAAAGCCCATTTAACTACAGTGGTACCTCAACTTACAAATGTAATCCGTTCCGAATGCATGCTCTCAAGTCGAACTACTCTTAAGTTGGGGTACCTATCTAAAAATGGAAAACAATTTTAAAAATGAAAAAATGAAAAAAAGTATTTGTAAGTCGAGCAGACCATATCTAAAATTTGTAAGGCGGCAGTTAAAACGCTAACAGTTTTCTGCTCTTAAGTCGGGCTACCACTGTATTTGATTTTGCTACAGTGGGGATATGGTGAGTCAGCTCCTCCCTCGATTCCATGGGCTCAAGGGACCTTACTCCCTTTAGGGAATGAATGGTACTTCAGGAGGAATGATTCACCAGATCCCCATTCACTCAGCAGACCTGTCCTGCTCTAGTGAAATTTACTGTGCCCAACAGACAGGTTTTTGGCCAATGTGACAACAGATGATCTGCCTCCAATAAGAGAATGGGCAGTCATTTTTAAAAACCGGCTTTGGGATATGTTTTTCAAACAGCAGATTTTAGCACGTGAAACTGCTGAATGCTGTGAAATGTTTTTTGTTTTGTTTTTGTTGAAGAAATGGGTTTTCTTTGCCCTGTTAAAGGCACAAAGTAAGAGAGACTTCACCCTCCTTTGTCTATTGTCAAGCAGAGTGTGGGTGGGATGTTTTTGTTTTAGAAAAGAGAAACTAGTCTGCAGAATCTTGATTGAATGCCAAATGGGTGGGACAAGAAAAGGTTCAGAAGTTTCAGCTTTGGTAGAATCCCTACAGCAGTGCTAGATTGGTGGTGGTGACCCAGGCTGGGCTCACCTCATCCGCCAATCTCTCGCTTCTAACGACAGCCCCACCCTGGTACTGTTATGTCCCTGTCAAACAGACATCCCTAAAGGTACACTGCTCCTGAACCTAGATTTTCATTTAGATTTCACTACTATGAGTCACAATCTTGGTGCTTGGGACAGTTGGCTGGCTGGGGCATTCTGAGAAGAATAGTCAAGAAAACAAAACAAAAGAAAACAAAAGAAAAGATGGGTCACATCGGGTATGTAGCTTGCATTTTGGACTGCTTGCAACACGGTAATGGCATGGCTGTCCAACTTTGAACAGGCCAAGGTCTACTTTTTCTGGCCCAAATTGCCTGAGGGCTACCTACTTACAAATATTATCTGTTCTGAGCACATGCTCATAAGTACAGTAAAAAAAATTGTACGTATAGCAGCAGTTTCCCATAGGAATGCATTGAAAATCAATTAATCCGTTCTGGTGGGAAACGATTTCAATGCTTTCCTATGGAAAGACTGACCATGCACACACTTCCCTTGCACCCGCTCGAGCCGGTGTGGGCGGGTGCAAAGGAGGTGCGTGCATGCTTGCGAAGGTCGCCTCTTCCAAGGGGCAACCCATGCAACCATGCACATGCCTCCCTTGCACCCGGCTCGAGCACACCAATCATCTGGCTGGCAAGAGAAGCAGCAGACTGCGCCATGGCCCTTGAACTGCCCCACTCAGCTGAGACGGTGGGCTGGCAGTGGTAGTCCTTGGGATGGGGGAGGGAGGGGTGGAGAACCTATCCACTCACTTTTTAAAATTGATGGCTGGTGGGCTACTTTTGAACCTTTCACGGGCTACTGGTAGCCCACGGTCTACCTGTTGTGCAGGCCTGTGGTATGGTGTGAGCTATTTCCTGGTGGTCACATGACATATGGTGGGGGGGATAGTATTCCAGCCTGACCCCAATCTATGCCCAAACAGGACTGTTTTGAACTACTACTTTTTGCCCCAATGCTGGAGTGATACCCTGGCAGGGAGAAGGGTGGCTTAAAGGGACACCCCCTGCAAAGCAGCCCTTTCCGATGCAATCAAGCCCACATCTTTTCCATCATCTGCTTGCACCCTAACCTCTCTACAAAAAGTTGTCTTATTAAGGCATAACCTTTTATAGGGGGTACGTCTCCAGGTCATGTATTTTCAATTGTCAAGGAGTCTTTGGTGCAGTGGTTAAACTGCTGTACTGCAGCTGTAACTGTGCTCACAGCCTGGGGTTCAATCCCAGGTAGTCGGCTCAAGGTTCACTCAGCCTCCCATCCTTCTAACGTCAGTAAAATGAGTATCCAGCATCCAGGGGGGTGGGGGGTGGGCAATGTGTAGCATGCATAATTAAATTGTAAACCGCCCCAGAGGGTACTTTAAGCGCTGCGGGGTGGTATATAAACAGAACACACTTGTTCAATTGTTCTGTAGTAGAGGTGGCCACAAACAGGTCCGTCCCAGTTCATCCCAGTATGTAAAGGTGGCTCCCAACCCCTGCCTCCTCAGCCAATCAGCCACTCACCAGGTCCAGTATGCTCACTTTCGCCCTTCCTTGGCTAATCTCTCAGTCACAAGCAAGAGTACAGACCTCTCCACCCCATGGTTTTGTCTGAATGGGAGATCAGCCAAGAGGGTGGGACAGAGAAGTCTGAGCTATTGCCAGGAGTGGAAGATCAACTGAGGAGATGCTGGAAGGAAGCACGCTGGGTCTGGTGAGTGGCTGATTAAACCAGAGGAGGCAGGGGAAGGCAGCAGCAGCAGCACCTGCGCTGCTGCCTTTACCAATTGAGACAAAAAAGGGCACTTTTACACGACCCCTAAGATCCGCTGGCAACTTAAATTTGGACCAGAGATCTTGGGGGTTTGCTCCTCTTGCTGTGTTCCCACCCCTCCGCACTCCCTTGCTCCTGTCTGCGTGAGGGGAGGGGGGGGAAAAAGAATGCAGGCTCACCTCCGCTCTGCCGTGGAGCTGCTCCGGGAACCATTCCAGTCTCTTTCAGTCTCTTAAAGGGTCAGGGGCAAAAAACAAACAAACAAACAAACAAACAAACACAAGGCGAGGAGAGCCCGGCACTCACTGCTTTACATCCTCATCAGAAATTTTTCACCTTCGGAGACCAGGTACTTGGAAAATGCGCTGGGACGCGCTTAGGTGGGCGTGGTCGTACTTTATTTTATTTAAAGTCCGGAGCTGGTGGGAAAACAATTTTAAGCTCCGCATCTGGGAGCCCTTTGCCACAGATTTTAGGGGTCGTGTAAAAGCACCCAAACTGGTTCGTGCCTGTCAAGCCCCACACACAGAGCACACACACAAACAGGGTTCAGTTCTTTGCCAAGATCTTTAGTGGAAAGCCAGGCAAGTTCAAGTCCTTTGGCAACAATCAAGTGCTAGATAAATAACAGAATCCAACTCCCAGCAATTAACAGTCCAAGTCAAAACCAGAATATCTCACGGAAACCAGATGCCAAACCCAGGGGAACAGATTAAGCCATTGTCCAGGAAGCCAGTCCGAAATCAGGAAACAGAGCCAAGGTCACAGACAGGAAAGTGGTTGCAAGTTCAAATGACGCGTTGCTCCCACAGAGAGCTCAAGGTGAGCTTACCAGCTTTATCCCAAAGCAGGGAACACACCCTTACTTCTGGAAAGGCTCCTGCTAGTACTCAGGGCTTCCCGACCTGATTCCCCGTCTAGCACCAAAGACCCTTTCCCTAGCTCTTCTGGTAGCACGTCTTTGCAGAATCCTGCTCATGGCCCTTCTAGGAGGAGAAGATATGTTTTCAGCTGAGTCATCAGACCCAGCTGCCTGCTGATTTGACCTGCAAGGCTCCTCCAGCAGCTCTTCACCATTTAACCCCTCAGAGTCAGGTTCTGTGACAGGCAGTGCCCACCTCTATTCTGCTGTAAGGGGAGATTTCCAGAGATACAGCCTCTCTCTTTCCTCCTGTGGGGTTATGCAAGCTTACAAGTGTCTCTTGAGATACCTGGTGCGGTATAGGAGATAGAGTGACAGCCCAGGACTCTGAGTTCGAATCCCTGCTCAACCACGGAAACTCACTGGGGGTGTGGAACTGGTAAAACCACTCCTTAACTATCTCGCCCAGTTAGGGTGGCTATAAGTAGGTTCCATCCTTATAGCCCATAGCAACCGCAGGGACCTTCTCCACTCCTTAGCCCAGCCTTTTCATGCTTTCCTTAAGACCTTGATGTTTTCCTGACCAGCCTAGCCTAGGAGAGTTAGTCAGGAAGTGGTCCACCCATATGGGGAAGGGGTTATGGCATTGCCTCCAAGAATTGTGGAGAGGTCACTTGGTCACTTCCTGGGATGTGCTCCTGACCTAGAGCCATGGGTTTGGGGGGTTGGGGTTGGCGGGGCTTTTCCGAAGCGGATGTCCAGCTGTGTGGGAGAGCTTCCTTTGGCTGTTGGGAATGGAGTGGTCTGAGGGCAAAGGGAGGCGTTTTTTCCTATTATCTCACCCCACCACCTCAGGTTGCCAAATGCAAGAGAAGCAGGCTCCTCTGCCCTTTTAACATCTGCACAGAAGGTGGAAGTCGTTATCAGACATGCCTTTTCCTGCACCTTGCAGCTCTGCCTTTAACAGCAGAGGACTCTTTCACACCTGCCTAAAACTTTCTGCACACAGTACTATAGAATTGCAACAGAAAGCATTGCTTAGCTGGAAGCAATCTCCCTTAAAGTGACTCCAGCTCCTTCTTCCGGGCCAGATCCTCTTTCTCCCCCACCCCTCCTGGAATAAGGGGGTAGACAGGCCACTCTCAACTTTGCCGCCCCATCAGGAATAACTCATGAGGCTGGGCAGAAGCTGCCCCTGTCATGTCCCCACCCCACCCCACACTCCCTGGTCTGTGGTGTTTGCCCTCCCAGAGAGGTTGATTGTGAGCGCAGTGTCAGATATTAGTTAGTGAAATATACGTATTAGACAGGATGTTCTCTATATATTTGATATGCATTTAATTGATTTAAAGATGGAGTCTGTAAAATGTGTAAAGTCACAGTGACTCAATGTATAGTTTTTTCTAATGGAGTACACAGACGTTAAGAATGAACATAATGAATTTTGGCTGATGCAGGGGGTTGCAATAGCTATGAGGTAATGTCATTTATGATTGGACAGACACATGCATAAAAATGATCTGTAAATCATTGTTCATTGGGCCTTCCGTGAGTAAGGCACCTACCGTTTCTCTGTCATACATTTTGTCAATGTAATATATGCTGCTATGCTGTTAAGCTGTTGAATTTTGTATAAATGTACTAATGTGACTTTTCCCTCTATGCTTTGTTGAACTTTGTATAAGTGCTGTGATGCTGTGATATATTTTTGTACAGTTTGTAATAGAGCTGTTTGGTTTTAAGAAAACTCTTTGTCTGGCTAACTATTTATTTAATAAGTATTGCTTCTGCTGGCTGATCAAATAGCACATACTCTTTAGAAGTCTTACTGATGCAACTCCTGGGACCTCTGGCATGGGTCAGGATGTTGCTTTTCCAGGAAAAGTGGAGGGGGGGGGGTTTCAAGAAACCAGCCTTCAAACTTTAAAAGGAGAGCAGCAAGGAAAAGCAGCTGCCAGGAAATCACTCTACCCAAGTCTTTGGCCGTTACTTCACGAAGTACTTCACTTCGCAGCGGGATTGCCTTCGCTTTTAATGCGAAGGCGGTCACGTGGTCTCCCTTCGCTCCCAACCCTCAAAGGCGAAGTTTTAGGATCGAATCCAATACTACCTCACGTGAGCATTGGGAAGCACTTGCAACGTCCGGTTTCTGCTTTCTTTATTTTTTTAAAAAAAATTACAGCTGATGCCAGGAAATCACTCTACCCAAGTCTTCCTTGTCTCCCTTCCACTATAAAGAGGCTACCAGCCCTGAGAATCACAGCTGCCTCACCACTGGCCACATGGGCCACGGCCCGGCCTCCGGAGGGGAATCTCTCAAAGTTTAGAGGGCGTGCGGTCCTCCAGCCACCTTCCAGAGCTTCACAACATCCCTCTGAGGTAACCCCTACTTGTTAGATCTCCAAGTCCAGAACAGAGGTGTAAAAATTCCAGAAACTTTGAGGAAAACAGACAGACAAAACTCTAGCTTTCCTCAGACAGACGAAGCTGTTTGGATAGCAGCGAAACGTTTCAGTCTCTCAAGAAACATGTCCAGTTGCCATGACTCATCTTCCAGATAAACTCACCCGTAGGACTGAGAATCTTCACAGACAGACAAAACCCCGTTCTTTCCCCAATTTTTCAAAATGTTGTCAAAGTTCCCTCCCCTCCCAATGGCTTCAAAATTTCCAGAAATTCGAGCTCTCTAGTCTAGAACCTCCGCTGTAGCCCTGGTGTTGTGCCAAAGATAGCATGGCGGTAAAAGGCCAGGTAGGTTGCATTTGTCACACAGGTGGGGCTGTGGATTTTGGCCACAATGCTGCATCCACTTTCTCTGAAGCAAGCATTGGTATGAACCCTGTGGGATTTAACAGCGGCCACCAGCATGATTGGGCTGTCAGGCTCTGTTTGTGACTCCTTCAAGACTCCTGGTGTACCTCCTGGCTTGCCTCTCTCTCTCTCTCTCTCTCTCTCTCTCTCTCTCTCTCTGACTGTAGAGGAGTTGTATTTTCTCTTGAAAGAATGTTGATAGGATCTACACCACAACCTAGGCAGTAATCCAGCATGCAGTTCCCCATCAAGGGCAATTTATGTCTCTTTGCGCAGAGCTTGCCCTGGCATTGAGGTCATTGCAAGCCAAGGTCCTGACTAGAGATGGGCACGACTTGAAAAAAAAATTTTTTTCGAGTTGTCGTTAGTCGGGCCGGTCCCGTTTCGGCTCGTTTCCGTTTTTCGCGAAAATTTGCAAAAATTAGTCGGTTCGTTTTTTCGTTTTCGTTAGTACTGGTTTGGGGAGGGGGTAGCGGGCTCCTGGAGGGAGCTGCAGGAGTCAGCCAGAGCCACAAGTGACGGACTGGCAGACTCTTTGCACCCGCTGTGTCTCACGTACTTGCATGTAGTGCAATGCAAGTAGATCTGGCTTAGGGTTAAGACGGGTTAGCGGAACGGCTAGGGTTAGGCTAGTTACGGGTGAGGTTACAGTGAGTATTGGGGTGCATCTGGGTGCCTCTCTGACCCACTTAGAAGGACAGTGTACTGGCGTATGGGTTAGGCTTAGGGTTCGGGTTTGGGCTACGATTAGTGGGCTGTTTATGCCCGATTGGCACATCCCAGTAGTCTCTGTGGTCAACCTGGCCAAGTGGCCATGCGATTGGTGGAAAATTTGCATGGTCTACTCCCATGGAAGAGCCCATCATTGCAAATGTGCAGGTGTAAAAAAATAAAATAAAATAAAATAAAATAAAATCAACGGAGACTTTTTTTTGCAAGAAAAACCCACTGCTGCTACTGTAAAAATTCAAGCATTTAAAATAGCCAATTTTCGCATCTTTCTGTGGTGCTT
Source organism: Phrynocephalus guinanensis (assembly GCA_037367245.1). Lineage (NCBI taxonomy): Eukaryota > Metazoa > Chordata > Lepidosauria > Squamata > Agamidae > Phrynocephalus > Phrynocephalus guinanensis. The sequence goes on from CM074737.1 coordinate 129,612,533, forward strand.
TGGTGGGGTTTTGGGCAACAATTTAAAAAAAAATATTGCGGTCGCCATTTTGGATCTCCACCCCACCGCATGGCAAATGGATGCGCCCCCCCAGCCTGGTACAGTCAGCAAAACCTGGCCATGCGATTGGTGGAATGGCTCCAAAACTTTGCATGGTCCACTCCCATGGGCGAGCCCATCATTGCGAATGCGCAGGTGTAAAAAAATAAAATAAAATAAAATAAAATAAAATCAACTGAGACTTTTTTTGCAAGAAAAACCCACTGCTGCTACTGTAAAAATTCAAGCATTTAAAATAGCTAATTTTCGCATGTTTCTGTGGTGCTTTGGTGGGGTTTTGGGCAACGATTTCAAAAAAATTATTGCGGTCGCCATTTTGGATCCCCCGCACTGCATGGCAAATGGATGCGCCCTCCCAGCCTGGTACCAGCAGCGCAGCAGTAGCAATAGCCAAGGAGAGGGGGGCGGGGAAACCCCCCCCCCAAATAAAATACCCTTCTGGCCTGGTAGGTGCCCTCAGACAGTTTTCGCCTACTTTTAGGGCCGGGAATCGGTTTTTTTTTTTAACTTTTAAAAACTTTTTTTCTGTGCCGCTTGGCATTGCGCGATGCAAGTAACGAGCACAACAAATCAGACCAAATTGTTCGTTCGTCGGTTCGAGCTCGAAGTCTGGGGCAGTGATTCCCGTTACCGTTTCCGTAGAGTAACGGAAACGAGTAACGGAAACGGAAACGGGAATACCGCTAAGTTGTGCCCATCTCTAGTCCTGACCCCAATACTCGTGTTCAGTCAAGGAGAGCTTGTTCATCTGAGGACATGCAGAGGGTACGTCATGCACCACGGCAGAATGCCAGCCAGCCTCAAGCTTCCAGGGATTTTCGGACTGCAGGTAGGGTGAGAGAACCTCCAGATGCCTCTCCCTCACGGAAGATAGTCTAACGTCCTCCTGCAAGATGGAACCCTCTTTGGAGGGGACCTTTGGGAGCCTTGAAAGGATGGAAGTGGAACTCCCTGCCACAGGAGGTGGTGATGGGATCTGGCCTGGATGCCTTCAGAAGGGGATTAGACAGATTCCTAGAGGAAAAGTCCATCACAGGTTACAAACCATGATGGAGTTCTGTCATCTCCAGGCTTAAAACTGGGGTACTTCAAGGGCCAGATGCAGGGGAGTGGTATCAGGAGACAGATATCTCATGTTGTGCGCTCCCAGATGCATCTGGTGGGGCCACTGTGAGATACAGGAAGCTGGACTAGGTGGGCCTTTGGCCTGATGCAGCATGGCTCTTCTTATGTTCTTATGTAGGATCCCATCCCGGCCTCCACCCTCTGGCCTCCTTTTCCCTGGCAAACAAAACGACATCTTGGCTGGCTCCCATCTGCTGGCCACCAGCCTGATTATCCTCACCCTTCCGGTCCCTTCCTCCTGTTCTCGGCCAGGATGTCCAAACAGAAGCCACAAAGCTGCAGTCAGGAAGGAGATTGAATAATCCCTACTTGGGTCTCCATCCTTCCCCAGCCCCCACCGTAAGGGCCTCCATAAGACCAACACACACTCCGCCAGGAGCAGAGGCTGGCTCCTGCCCCCCCCCGGCACGATGTCCTGTTCTCATGCACTTTGATTCCTTCTGAGCCCACCTTTGGGATTTTCCAGGCAACGTATCTATGAGGTGCAGTAAGGCCATGTCTTGGCTGTGGATTCTGGATGTTGTAGTGCCAAGTAGCAACTTTCCCATGGTTTGCTATTGAAGAGCCTTCACCAACTGCAGGGGATCCTGCCAGAGTTTATTAAGGGCAAAACGCTGTTTTAAGCCCTGCTGACATTGGAAATAAGCCTTTAATCAACAATGGCAATGCTGTATGGCAGGCAAGGAGATGAATTTCTGTTGGTAATTAGTCAAGTACTTTAATGCAATGGTTTTAAAAATATTTAAACTCTATTATTATTATTTTTAATTGAAACCCAATTCAACTGCATTTAAATAAGTTTAAATGTTTTATATACTTCAATATTTAATATTTACAATGGTACAGTGGACCCTTGTATAACAAACGGTTTGTATAACATAAAATCTGTACAACATAAAAAATTCCGGAGATAGGGGAAATTTGGTTAACAGAATCGTTTATGGGGCAATTCCGTGCAACATAAAAATGGTCGCGATTAGGGATTACTCTGTTTTCAATGCATTCCTATAGGGAATTTGTATAAAGGAACATTTGCTTAACAGAATTTCATTTGGAACGAATTAATTACTTTATACAAGGTACCACTGTACTTTAAAAATGTACTCTGGTCCTAGTTTTTTTTTGGGGGGGGGAGAAAAGGGTGGATAGCAAATGAAGAAATAAATCAAAGTGCCCATGGCCAGAGGAAGTTGTGAAAAACACAAAAAGAAAATAATTAAGCTCTCCCAGATCATTGAGAATAGTATTCTTATGAGCTTCAGACTGCCCTTGATTTAAGAGAGCCTTGTTTGATTGTGAGGTGCACACAACTCGCAAACAATGGGTTGTGTGCATTCTGACATTGGAAAAGCCTTTAACCAGTGGGAATCTTCGGATGATGACAGCGTCATTTCTGTTGCACAGGCAGGGGTAGGCAATGGGGTATTTCGGCCATTACCTGCGTTCACAGCTGCCACTACATCTTGTGGCAAGGAATTCCACAGGGTAACCCTCTGGAGTGTAACAAAGTCTTTCCTTTTTTCCAGTGTAAATTCATCTTCAGTGCATCATAACAGAGGCAGACAAGTCCCTGTCTCGCTGGCTTGCAAAATGATTGCTATAGCTTTAACTTTATACCAGGGGTTGTCAAACTACAGACTACGGGCTGGATCTGGTCTGCAAGAGTCCTGAGTCCAGCCTGCCAGCCATTGCAGACCCCCCGCCACTTGAGCCGAAAACTCTCCATGCAGGGCGGGGCATCGGTGTACCCCCCCCCCAGCCTCACTGTGATTGGGTGTTGCATGGCATATGACACTCTCCTTGGAAAACCCCCACATCAGATAGGCCAGTAGCTCCCTGACTTTTAGGGTGGGGTGGGCTTTGTGAGGTCACCGGCTGCCCCTCGCACAACAGCCCTGCAGAGAAGGGCCCTGGTGGTCTAAAGGTGTGAGGCTTGGAACAGCCACCCGGATCAGCAGCCGTGACCTGGGTCCTCCATTTGGAAAGGTGGTGCCCCCTCCGTGTCCCGTGCCCAGGCTTCCATCCTTTTCCTTTGTCCCAAATCAGCCAGTGCCACCGGTTGAGAAGGTGATATGAGCTGAGAGATATGAAAAAATAGCGTGACATGCTACGGCCGCCGGCTGAGTGAACTAATAAAGGCTCATTTTTTCTCCCAAACTATAGTCTGGCCCCCAAACAGTGTCTGAGGGACAGTGAACCGGCCCCCTGTTTAAAAAGTTTGAGGACCACTGCTTTATACATTCACAGTAAGGGTTTAT